>CAUYQV010018146.1:0-17411 GCA_963574575.1 Galagoides demidoff
TGCCTGTGGTCCCAGCTACTTGGGAGGCGGAGGCAGGAGACTCGCTTGAACCCAGGAGTTGGAGGTTGCTGTGAGCTGTGATGCCATGGCACTCTACCCAGGGGGATAGCTTGAGGCTCTGTCTCAAAAAAAAAAAAAAAATACAGGGATTAATTCATGAAGAATGGTATTGTAAAGTCACAATCAATCCAAGACAACAATGATAAAGTATATTACTGAGAATTTCAACTGCCGATTTAAGCAAAAATGCTAAGCAGTGTGCTGTAATAAGATTTCTAAAAGAAGGTGGAAAGAAGTCCTCAGGAAACACTAGTGGCTCCTTAATTTAAAATAAATGTTTTAATAATTCTGATAACCTAGACGGGTTACTAGCAAGTGTCTCTGAGCCATAGATGTTTATATAATAATGACAGTAACAACGGCAACTGCCGTGATCACTGCCGGCATTTACTGAGAAACTATTGTGCTTCAGACACAGCCTTCTCTTTTAATCAATGCTCTATTTTGCATCCATTGTCTATCCAAACCAAGGTATTTTTTTGTTTTCAGCTGGGTTATAAATCAGTTTAGAATCCACCAGGAGGAGCCTTATAGCTGCAATTTCCACCTTGGGAAATACTGCTTTAAAATCTCATGCATCCTCCAGCCATGGCTGTCTGCTAAATGGCAGTCAGTGGCTTTGAATTCTTGCCAGAATTCCTCCTTTTGCCATGGAGGGAATTCTCGTTGAACTTTACCTGACTAATAATAACCTTCATTTTATTTTTATGTGAAATACGTATGAATTCTTGATGATAAATACACTAAGCTTTCCAAAAGGCTTAATGTTGAGGTTCTTTTCTCATGTATGGAGCTATGCCGAAAAAAAAAAACCATTTAACACGATTTTACTGTGATTTCTTTAACTTCCTGCAGCTAACCTAGTCGAACCCAGCAGCCAGAAGAATAAATGGAGCCATTTGTACATCTGCACGATGATTACTTTCATTGGAAACAGAGAAGCTATTTATTGGTCTCTAGAATGTAAACATTTAAAAGGGAGCCCACTGCTATCTTTATCATCCTTTACAGGAAATGCAAAGCTCTTTAAGACAGACAATGAACAGAGAGGCTCATAAAAGACACTGCAAATTTAATAAGCTACAACATCTTTTGCTGACTGCTATATACTATTCATGAACTATAGCTGATGCTATATGCTGTTCATCTTATAACAGGAATTTCAAGAGAACGAATGAGGAATAAACAGTATGAGCACCACGTCTCAAGAAATCGGATTTTTAAATTAATTTTCCGTCTCTTCCAGCACTGTCTTGATAAGGGTCACAGTTCTTTGAAGAAATGACAACCTTTGGAGTTAAATCAGAGAATAGATATAAAACATATGTGAGAGTACAATGATGAGAACAATAGTTACATCTGGAATGTATAAATGTATGTTCACCAATGCCTTTACGTCATCTTGAAGGAGTGAACGCCATTCCACCTACATAGAAACCTGTTTTCTGATTCAGTCTCACACACATTGGTAAATCTTTTTGTGATTCCATAACTCCTTTTGTTTCAGTCACATCTGAAACACGAAATTTCAGGAGAGAAGTTGGAATACAATACACCAACGAACAGTTGATGTCAATGCAGCTTTTCTAAATATTTCAGCAGACAGCAATTTATTTTGTTTGCTATTTCCTTTTGCATAGAGTCTGACAGTTTTATCAGCAACATCTCAGAAGCTCTATGACTGATTTTCTTCTCTTCCTCTCATCCAAATCATGTATTCCTCATTATTTATCCATAAATCCTGACAGATACTTCTGATAAAACATTTTCTTTAAATTTGTCTTCTTAGTAGTTTTGCCCATTTAAAAACTCAATTATTAGGACTGTTTTTTTGTTTAACTGTTATCACATTATTTATGAAATCATGCTACAAAAAAGGAGTCGCTTCAAATTACCCTAAAATTGATCAACTAAATTATCAACATTAAAAATAGTTATCATGATACAAAGTTTTATATAATCTGATCTGCCAGCTACTTTTATTATGACTTCTGAGTTATAAATTATTCTTGTACCTGGCTTCCTAAAGCTAAAATAATGTAAGTTTTACTCTTTAATATAGTTGGAGTACACAGTTAGAGGTAGAAAGTTAAAAATAAACCTAAAATATATAGGTTAATATTCACCAACATGGCCAAAAGGACACTTACGTAGTTGTATATTTAACAATTTTTAAATATCTAGATGTAGTGAAGAACATTTTGATGAAAAGGATGGGTGATCACTGAGATTATTCTGATAAAATTTTAGAAGTAAAGGTCAGAGTGATGATCAGTGTGGGAATGTGGTTTCTATTGATTTTGGTGGGTGACACACGGTGGAATCCCCAGCACATTTAACCCTTCCTGGTTTAACAAAAGAAGAAAGATGTAATTACCATAGTTAATAGCTCTTCAAACTAATTATTCCATTTTGGTCACGTGGCACTTTTATTGGCTGGACTGCTTTAGGAAAACCAATCTTCTGCAAATGGATATTAAAACTGGCATGGTTTCTGTCATTATTGTAGGAGATATTCAGCAGATGGCAACAAATTAGGTTTTGTGTGAAGAAATACTTACTTTGCTTGCTTCCATGTGTTTGCAATTTTATTTTTATCCAGATAGATGATTTTAATCTATTGAATTGGGGGTTATTAATATCTTATACCTTCCTCGTGAAATCCTGACAAATATAAGCATTGGACCCAAGGCAGTACTTATCCTTTATTTACATATCTTTTTTTTTTATTTCAGGTTAATATGAGGGCACAAATTATTAGGTTACATTGTTTGAATTTCTAAGGTAAAGTCCAAGTTGTGGTTGAGCCCCTCCTCCATTAGTACCCAGGAGGGTACTAATGTTGTGTTGTGTGCCCTCACATTGTGTGCATTAGGTTAGCACTTGCCAATCCCCTCCTTTTGCCCCTCCCCCTCCCTCTACCCCACTCTCTCCCACTGTAAGGTATTTGTATTTTTCTCTCATGTGGGTGTGTAGTTGTTTTTCTATTGGTTTCATACTACTATTGGGTGCATTGGATATTTGTTTTTCCATTCTTGAAATACTTCACTAAGAAGAATATGCTTCAACTCCATTCAGGTAAATAAAAAAGATGTAAAGTTTCCGTCTTTTTATGGCTGTATGGTATTCCATGGTATACATACACCATAGTTTGTTAATCCTTTCATGGGTTGGCGGGGACTTGGGCTGATTCCATGTCTTTTCTTTGATGATTAGGGACAATGAGGATTTTGTCATATGTTTCTTGGCCATTTGTCTGTCATCTTTACAGAAGTTTCTGTTCAAGTCTCTTGCCCTCTTATGAATGGGATTTTCTGCTCTTCTCTTGTTGATTAATTTGAATTCTCAGTGAATTCCAGTTAGCAGACCTTTATCAGATTCCTAGCATGAAAATATCTTCTCCCATTCTGCAGGTTGTCTGTTTGCTTTACTTATTGTACTCTTGGCTGTGCAAAGGCTTTTTAGCTTGATGATACCTGATGTATTTACTTTTGGTGTTCCTGTGATGCCAAGGAGGTCTTCTTTATAAATTCTTCTGCCTGGCCGATAATGTCAAGAGTTTTTGTAACACTTTCTTCTAAGAGTTTTATTTTTGTTTGTGTCTGAAATTTAATTCTTCATCCAGTGAGGGTCAATACTTGTGGTGGGAGGTGTGGGTCCAGTTTCAGACTTCTACATGTGGCTAACCACTTCTCCCAGAACCATTTATTAAATAGGTATTTTTTTCTCCCAAAGCATGCTTTTGTTAGGTTTATGAAAGATCAGAGGGTGATATGTGGCTGGATTCCTCTGTAAGTTCTCTGTTCTGTTCCATAGATCTATATCTCTATTTTTGTGCCACTGCCATGCTGTTTTGATCACTGTAGACTTGTAAGTATAACCTGAAGTCTGATAACATGAAGCCTCCAGATTGGTTTTTTCTTAAAATTTCATTAGCCATTTTTTTTTCCTGGTCCTACACAAAATGAAGTACTATTTTTTTTCAAGTTCTTCAAAGTATGACGTTGGTGCTTTGATGGGCATTGCAGTGAATCTGTAGATCACTTTGGGTAGTATGAACATTTTAACAATGTTGATTCTTCCCAGTCATGAGCATGGCATGTTCTTCCATTTGCTAATGTCTTCTGCTATTTCTTTCTCAGGGTTTCATAGTTCTCTTTATAGAGATCCTTCTCATCATTTCTTAGGTATAGTCCCAGGTATTTCATTTTCTTTGAAACTACTGTGAAGAGTGTTGTGTCTTTGATTTGATGCTCAGCTTGACTATTAATAGCATATATGAAGGCTACTGATTTGTAGTCATTAATTTTGTATCCCAAGATGTTACTGTATTCCTTGATCACTTCCAGGAGCCTTGTGGTTGAGACCCTGGGTTTTTTCAAGTATAAGATCAGATCATCCACAGTCACAGTTTGACCTTTTCTGTCCCTAGTTGAGTATCTTTGATGTTCTTCCCTTGCCTGGTTGCATTAGCTAGAACTTTGAGCATTATATTGAATAACATTGGTAATAGTGGACATCTTTTTCCGGTTCCAGTTCTAAAGTACTTTGAGGTTTACTCCATTCAATATGATTATTGACTGTGGGTTTGTTGTAGATGGCTTCTATAAGTTTAAAAAATGTCCCATCTATGCTTATGTTCTTAAGTGTTGTTGTCAGAAGAGGATGCTGAATTTTTCAAATTCCTTTTCTGCATCTAATGAGAGAATCATATGGTCTTTGTTTTTGCACTTATTTATGTGGTAACTAACGTTTAGGGATTTATGCATGTTGAACCAAACTTGCATCCCTGAGATAAAGCCTATCAGATCATGATGTATAATTTTTTAAATGTGTAACTATATTCCATTTGCTAGGCTCTTAATTGAATATTTTTGCATCGATATTTATTAATAATATTGGTCTGCAGCTTTCCTTTTATGTTGGGTCCTTTCCTGGTTTTTGTATCAGGGTGATATTTGCTTTGTAGAACATGTTGGGGGAACCCAAAATGAATCAATGAATTTCATAGATCAATTTATGCACAGAAACTTCAAGATCATTTAGTCAAGGACTAGAAATGTTTTTTTTTTTTTTTTCAGTTTTGGCCAGTGCTGGGTTTGAACCCACCACCCCGGGCATATGGGACCAGCACCCTACTCCTTTGAGCCACAGGTGCCACCCAGAAATACTTTTGAAAAATTCTCAAACCACACTCCTTTTAAAGACTATCCCGGCATTTGAGCCAGATTTACTGATTTCCATTGTTCATAATATAACAAAACAGCAGTCATTTCTCATATTGTAAAAGGTTTCTTATGAAATAATCATGGTCAAAAATGAAGATAGTTTTGAAATATCAGTGAAGTAGCACTTAGGGCAAAAGGGTAGATTTTCTGTATCTATAATTTTTGAGGTCTTTTGCACTTATTGACTGTGACTACAATCAAACTAAATAAATTGGGTTAGATGAAATTGAATTTGGAGACATCCTCTTTAGATACAAATTTCCTGCTTGAAATCAGTTGTTGGCAGGAGGACTTTTCTGTAAAGTAACACTGACACAGAGCTTTTAAGCAGTGAGTAATAACACTTTAATAACATGAATTTCTCCACCATAATAACATAATATTCATAATAACATGAATATCACCAACACTGATGGTGCACAAATCAAATTGTTTGGGTATATAATGAGTTACTATGGTCAGCATTCAAACCCCCATTTTTTTTTTTTTTTGTCCAAAGAGAAATGATTAGCCACTCTGACAAAAATGCTGCAAGGATCAATGATAAATCAATGATAAATAAGCTTGATGTAAAGTATTTGTGGTAGCATAAAAGAAAAATGTCTTGCAGCTAGGAATCATTAGAGAGATTGACTCTGCACTAATGCAAGTCACTCTTCAAAAGATAATCAGTATATTTCAAGATAGGAAGGAGACATTCAGGAATTGCCATATTGGGTAGTCCCCTTTCTCTTCTGTGACTATGGAGAATAGATGCAGGAAGCCTTCACTGATATCAAAGAGAATAGCAAATCACTATAAAGGAGAAAGCAATCTTTGCATCAGAACAACAAGGAATATGTTTTCTTTTATTTCATTGATAACCAGAGTCAACCTTCCTGACACATTTTAGTGCAGCCCAAAAAATCCTCTCCATGGAATAATGCATCCCACGGGTGGTGGAAATGCTACCAAGAAGAATCCCCAATGCTCCTTGCTGAGAGGAGGTGTAAGTTGTCTTTTCTCCTTTGGGGAAGTAAAATTCTTACAGAGTTAGTTATCACTCTTGAAAAGGTGAAGAAAATTTACAGAGAGGAGTGTTGAGTGCAGTTTTGGTTCCTTCCTTCCTTCCTTCCTTCTTTCATTCTTTCCTTCCTTCCTTCCTTCCTTCCTTCCTTCCTTCCTTCCTTCCTCCCTCCTTTCTTTCCTTCCTTCCTTCAGCTGATAGCACTAAGGAAATCTTATCTCATTCATTTATATTATAATCTAAAGTAATGCTGCTTTGAAGAATGAAGAAAAAAGGTGGAAATCTGTTAATAGTCCCACAGGAAGTGTTTACATTTCTGAAGAAATGTTGTACTTCGCAGAACTCATTTAGTTTTTATTGAATTTGCACAGGGATAAAACAAGTTTCATGAGTGTCACTGCGACAATTCCACAAACATCTAGAAAACAAAGTAGGATTCTGAGCTATCTCAGAAGGGAACAAAATTGCAGATTAAATTTGGACAAAAATATCCTTATTCTTAACTAGGATTGTCACATGATTTTCAAAGTAAAAAACAGAAGAAAACCAGCATTAAAATGGAAATAGAAGTTATTTGGGTTCTGAAGACTAATTTTGAAAGAGTGAAACTGATGTTCTCCCGTCCTTCAGAACAGCCTTCAACATGCCCAAGAATTGGATTTTGATGGAGGCAGACTTGGTGGTGTCAAGGTCTGGTATGAGGTATGGAAGATATAGAATCTCCTTTTCCCAAGCGCTTTAGAAACTGCTCGAATGATAATGACAATGCCTTTGTAGAAAGCAGGCCTCAATTAGAAAACCTTTCTGGGTCCTTTCTCGATGTGTAGCTATTATTCTAAAGATCTGGAAATTGAAAAGTATGAAGGGGGTATCTAAATTTTAACTTTATTTAGACATGGTAGAAGATGTATGATCTTCTTATATAAGAGGAAATTCAAACATGAAGATAGTTATTGGTAGCAATAGTTTTAATGTATTGGTGCTGTGTTTGATACAGACTTTAGGTATGGATTTACCTAGGTCTGATAGTGAGATATGGTTACATTCCTATTGTTGATGTGGAAATCTGCTCAAGAGTACACTACTATCAGAAGGAAAATGATGGAACAATGAAACCAGTTCTCCCAATTCTCACTTAATGGTCTTTCTCTTATAATATACCATTGCCTATATATCTGTTAAGTTTTTTAACTGGATGAATGAATTGGGTTAGGTGCTAACTATAGGCATCTCCAGTTTTAGGAGGACGGAACAATCTGGAGTGTTGGACAAAGGCTTCCCCATATTTTCTGATAATTCTGGGACCACTACGGTCTCACAGCGACCTCCAGCTTTGAGTTTCAGCTCCTGCTGATCTTTCAGTCTCATTTCCTTGCCACCTCTTAGCACTGGTTCCTCTCTTTGTTCTAAACCAGGTGTGTGTCTGTACATAGCAGCCTTCTTGAAGATCTTAGACAATTAAACATTTAAAACCAGGATGGCAGATACTACTTAGTTACCAAAGGTCTTTAGACACTCCTTTAAGGCCAATTCTTGACTCATAGTTGTCTTCTGCAGCCTTAAGGGCCCACATGATCTTTTTATTGAGATCAGGCCCTTTTTTCCCTACTTCTTCAAGTCTCAACCCCTTTCTCGTACTATGAGAAGAGTGCCGATGTATCTATCTCTTTATTTTCCTGCCTCTTTTCAGTCCATGGAATTAGAAGTTGACCTTCCATAGGCTGGACGTGGTGGCTCACACCTGTAATCCCAGCACTCTGGGAGGCCGAGGGGGGGTGGATTGCTTGAGCTCTTGGAGTTTGAGACCAGCCTGAGCAAGAGCAAAGACTCTGTCTCTATTAAAAATTTTTTAAAAAATTAAAAATTTTAAAAAAACCCTGAGGCATGAGGATCACTTGAGCCCAAGAGTTTGAAGTTGCTGTGAGCTATGATGATGCCATGGCACTCTACCCAGGATAACTGAGTGAGACTCTGTCTCACACAAAAAAAATGTTAACCTTGCAGGCCATATTATTAATCATTTTCCTAACAAAAGCAGTCCCTTCCTTGAATCAAAAGTTAGAATATTTTCCTACAGTTCACATTTACCTGTCTTCTCTGTTTGAATTATTCAGTCTTTACCCGGCTTCTGAAGGCCTACCTCACTCACTGGGAAAGCCCTTTCCTTCTCATTTACAGCTAAGTACTTAATGAATAAATCAGTGACTGAAAGGGTCTGAAATTTTTCTTTTCCCTTTCCTTCAGTTTCTTCTCTCAGTCCCAGGTCTCTTCTCTAATACTTTAAGCCATTACATTCTCTGAGAGGTTGATGGTTTTTCTTTTATTTTCTCATAAGTTTAAAATAATGTCTTGCAACTGTAATCCCTAGCTAAAATTTCTTCGGTGTCTTTGGAAAGCTCTATGCCTTACTGTCTAGATTTATTCTTTGGTTGTTGGTTTGCTTTCTAACTTTTCATAAACTCCCTGGGACCCACCACCTTCATTTCTCGTGGCTCTTCTTTTGCAAATAACTTTATAATGACTTTGGACCTTAAGACAGACAAATGTATCAATATTAGTAAAGCCACACACACCAAACCAACAAAACAGATGGGCCAAATGCTTCTCTATTTAACATATGGTCTCTGACTCATTGAGGGTATAAAAATACACTTTTGGGGAGAGAAAAATTTGGCAATTTTTTTGTATAATATTTAAGCTTATGTGACATATGAAGCAACAATTCCACTTTGAAGATTTAGCCTCTAAATGTATATGCATAGTTGTGCCAGCTTAAAAAGTAATGATACTTTTTATAGAGAATTAATTAAAATGATTAGGCACTGGAAATAATCCACATGTGCGTTAAGTGAGACTTTTGTTTTCTAATATACACTGTGTCTAAAATGAAATAACATCCAGTTTTGTTCTAAGAAAACCTAATTTCATTTGACAAGTCTTAAAACTCTGGAAGTAAAAAAAAATTGTGATAGCTATAGTTTCCAATTTATTTTACCATGACATGTAGATGCCATATCTCAGAAAAACCAAGTACGTGTTAATGGTTATAAATGGTGGAAAAACCAAAACATCTTGAGAAAAGCAAAAGGATAGCAGTCAAATCCTTTCCATTGCATATGTGGGTGATCATGAAAGTTTTGAGATAAACAGAATTCAGGAAACATAAAATTTGCACAGATGGAAACAAATGAAGCCCTCCCAGTGACACTGATAAGCCAAGCAAATTGAAACTTGCACATGTGAATCGGAAACGCTATCAATTGTGCTTCTTGGACATGAAATTATGGACCATAAGACAGTCTGTCTCAAAACTTTTACAGAGACCTACCTACAGGCCATTTTCTTAGGCCTATTCCTAAGATTCATTTGTGGCTCCACGAGAACAGAACTTTGTTAGCACAATACAATAGGGCTCAGAAAATTTACCGTTCAATATAAACTCATTTTTGTTAATGGTGAAAGGTGGGGGTCCAGTTTCAGGCTACAGGTCACTAGGCAGTTCTCCCAGCACCATTTGTTAAATAAGAAATCTTTTCCCCATTTCATATTTTTGTTATTTTTGTTACGCTTTTCAAAGAACAAATGACGATATGTGGCTGGGTTCATCTCTAGATTTTTTATCCTATTCCATATATCTACATCTCTATTTTTGTGCCAGTACCATGCTGTTTTACTCACTATAGATGTGTAATATAACCTGAAGTCTGGTAACATGATGCCTCTAGATTTATTTTTATTTCTAAGTAATGTATTGGCTATTTGAGGTTTTTTTTGATTCCATATAAAATGAAGTACTATTTTTTCAAGTTCATTAAAGTATGACATTGGCCCTCGTATAGGGATTGCATTAAATCTGTGGATTGCTTTGGGTAGAATGGACATTTTAACAATGTTGATTTACAGCCATGAGCATGGTCTGTTTTTCCATTTGTTAACATCTTCTGCAATTTCTTTTCTCATGGTTTCATAATTCTCTTTATAGAGATCTTTCACATCCTTTGTTAGATAAATTCCCAGGTATGTCATCTTCTTTGGCACTACTATAAAAGTAATTAAGAGTCCTTGACTATATTTTCGGCTTAACTATTGTTGGTATATATAAAAGCTACTGATTTGTAAGCATTAATTTTGTATCCTTAGATGCTGTTCTATTCCTTGATCACTTCTAAGAGCTCCGTAGTTGAGTCCTTGGGGTTTTCCAAACATGCATTGGGGAGAGATGATTCCCTATTTAACAAATAGTGCTGGGAGAACTGGCAAGTGACGTATAAAAGACTGAACCTGGACTCATGCCTTTCACCACTAACAAAAATTGATTCTCACTGGATAAAAAACTTAAAGTTAAAACATGAAACTATAAAAATACTAGAAGAGAGTTCAGAGAAAATGCTTGAAGATACTGGCCTGGGAAAATATTTTATGAGAATGAACACCCCTGGCAATTGAAGCAATGCCAAAAAAATATTACTGGGATTTAATCAAGCTGAAAAGCTTCTGTGTGGCTAAGGGCACTACAAGTAAACCAAACAGACAGGCTTCAGAAATGGAGAAGATTTTTGCACATTATGATTCTGACAAAGGTGTGATAAGTAGACTCTATAGAGAACTCAAGTTAATCAATAAGAAAAGAAAAAACAACCCCATTGCTTTGTGGTCAAGAGACTTGAACAGAAACTTCTCTAAAGATGATGAGCAAATGCCCAACAGACACATGAAAAAAATGATCATAATCTTTGACCATCAGAGAAATGCAACTCAAAACCACTTTAGCATATCACCCAACTCCAGTAAGATTAGCCCACATGACAAAATCCCAAACTGTGGATGTTGGCATACATGTGGAGAGAAGGGAACATTTCTACATTGCTGGTGGGATTGCGAACTAATACAGCCTTTTTGGAAAGAAGTATGGAGAATCCTCAGGGAACTACAAGTTGACCTACTGTTTGATCCTGTAATTCCATTACTAAGCATCTACCCAGATGAACAAAAATCATTTTAAAACAAAGAAATTTGCACCCCAGGGTTTATTGCAGCCCATTTCATAATTGCCAAGTAATGGAAAAAGTCCAAATGCCCATCAATCCATGAATGGATTAACCAATTGTGGTGTATGTATACCATGGAATACTATGCAGCTATAAAAAATATGGAGACTTTATGTCTTTTATATTTATCTGGATGGAGGTGGAACATTTTCTTCTTAGTAAAGTGTCTCAAGAATGGAAAAAATGTATCCTTTGTACTCAATACTAGTATGAAGCCAATATATAATCACTTACACATTCATATGAATGATAAAACACAAATATAGTCTACAAGAAGGGGGGCAAGTGGAGGGAGGAGGAGGGAATTCAGTGGGATCTCACCTAGTGCACAATGCAAGGATAGATTTCAAAACAACTAGAAGTAAATCAGAAATGTCTTACCACAAAAAAATAAGTGAGGTGACAGTTGTGTTAATCAGTTTGATTTAAGTATTCTACATTGTATATCAAATCATCACATTATAACCCATAAATGTATACTGTTATGATTTAATAAAAGATTAAATTAAAAACCTCATTACATGTTATGATTTTACAAAAAAAATCATGGTTTGCTTGTGGGTTTGTTCTGCAGTCATGTGGACCTTAATTTGACTTATATTTCATCAGTTCCCCCCACACATATAAACTTAAAAATCCCATTTCTCTGATTTTGTTTTCTTTGAACCCACTTTGCCATCAAGCTGGTTCTCTCATTAATGAGTTAAAAAAAAAAGCCTCAAGGGAGGTAATAGGGCCATAATTGGCACGTATGATTGACAGATATCTCTGTAAATGGTATCTCTCTTAGCAAAGGCTGCAAATGACTCACAACAACTTCCATTTTGAAATGAACATGCAAGTGCAAGCCAAATTTATATATTCAGCTCCTATAATGTGGAAAGGTCACATAGAGGAAAAGATTTTAAAAATCTGAGAAGCAATATGGAATAACCTGAATGTTAACCTACGATTTCAGTGGAAGGTAAAGTTACAAGATCCCTCTCAGTCTCTACACGAAAGGGAGCCAAGATCCACTGTTAAACAGAGAAAAATACTATTTCGAACAGTGTTTCTACCATAATTTAAATGTGGGGAAATATATAGAAGGATAAGCCTAGAAAATACTCAAGAAATAACACCTGGAAATGCATGCATACCTCTTCATGTAAAATATATCCCACACTGCTACGTGGTCATCCGTAGCATCAAAGATAAAGCAAGATTTTTCACATATCCTATTATTATTTTCTGTAATACGTAATTTTTAGAGGGATAGAGGAAAAAATATTTCAAATAGGGCAAAGAGAATTTTTAAAAACTCTGAAAAGCAGTAGCTATTAGACAGAAGAAGCTTCTTTAGCCGCCTTCTATCCGTTAAACTCTACTTCATGTTTCTGTAAGTACTCAAGAAAAATGTTTTTTTCGAAAGGTAATAGCACAGACCATTCTTAAATATCTATAAGATTATATAATTTCTATAACCATTTTATGACTTTGTACCAGTAAAATCAGTGGCACATACAATATTTACTTTTTATTTTAATTTTTTAAATTTTTTAAATTATTTCTTATTCCAGAACATTATGCAAGTACATGCATTTGGTTCCATAATTTGCTTTTGTATATTCAGTTATATAAATGTGTCCGTCACCCAGAGAGTGTGCAATACACCTATGCATATGTCCTCTGGGATAGACGCATAGCCAGTGGGAATTTACCCATCCCCTTCTTCTCTTCCCCCTGACTTGGATTTCACCAAGATTTGCTTTCATATGAGCACATAGGTATTGATCAACCACCTTCGATTTAGCATTGAGTACATGTGGTATTTGTTTTTCCATTCTTGTGATACTCACTTAGGAGAATGGTCTCCAGTTCCATCCTTTTAAGGCTGAATAGTATTCCATGATATACAAACATTGTAATTTATTAATCCATTCATGCATTGATAGGCATTTCGGTTATTTTCATATTTTTGCAATTGTGAATTGTGCTGCTAGGAACATTGGGTGCAACTGTCTTTCTTACAAAATGACTTTTCTTCCTGTGGGCAAATACCCAATAGAGGAATTGCAGGGCCAAAAAGTAAGTCTATGTTAAATTCTTCAAGCAATCTACAATACTCCTGAATATATGTTCTTCTTATCAACTCATAGATCACTGTCTAAGATTGACCACATCCCAGGCCACAAAGGATGCCTAGGCAAAGCTTTTAAAAATGGAAATTATACCATACATGCATCTTTATAGATCACAGTGGAATAATTAGAAATTAATTTCAATAGAAACACTCATCCCCATACAAATTTATAGAAACTAAACAATTTATTGCTGGGTGATAGTTTGGTCAGAGAGGAGATAAAGACAGAAACAAAAAGATTCCTTAAACTAAATGATGATGAAGCCACAGGTTATCGAAATCTGTGGGGTTCTGCAAAAGCACTAGTGAGCAGGAAATTCATTGCCTTAAATGCCCCCATCCAGAAATCAGAAAGATCACAAATCAATAATCTAATGGACCACCTCAAAACTGGAAAAGGAAAAGCAGAAGGACCCCAAACCCAAGTGAAGAAAAAAAAAAAATCCAAGATCAGATCAGAGCTAAACAAAATTGAGAACAAAAGAACCACACAGAAGATGAATGAAGCAAATAGATTGTTCTTTGAAAAGATTAGCAAAATTGATAAGCTTTTGGCCAGATCAATGAGAAATAAAAATATAAAGTCTCTAAGAAGCTCAATCAAAAATGCAAAAGCTGAAATAACAACAGATACCACAAAAATTCAAAACATCATCACTTAACACTATAAAAATCTCTAAGCCCATAAATATGAAAACATGAAGGAAATGAACAAATTCTTGGCAGCACACTACCTCCCTAAACTCAATCACGAAATAGAACTCCTGAACTAAGTATGATCAAGCAAGGAAATTGAAGCAACAATAAAAAATCTTCCAACAAAAATAAGTCTTGGACCAGATAGATTTCCACCAAAATTCTACCAAACATTCAAAGAAGAAATTGTACCCATTGAAAAATCTATTCCACAACATTGAGAAGGAAGGAACCCTCCTTAATTCTTTCTATGAAACAAATATCACTCGTACCAAAGCTAGGAAAGGACCCAACACACACACACACCCAACCATAGGCTTGGCACCCATAGCACAGTGGTTATGGCAACAGCCACATACACCAAGGGTGTGGGTTCAAACCTGGCCAGGGCCTGCTAAACAACAGCAACAAAAAATAACTGGACATTATGGTGGGCACCTGTTGTCCCAGATACTTGGGAGCCTGAGGCAAGAGAATTGCTTAAGCCCAAGAGTTTGTGGTTGCTGTGAGCTATGATATCACAGCACTCTACCGAGGGCAACATACCAAGCCTCTGTCTCAAAAAAAAAAAAAAAATACATAAATTAAATAAGCCACCACCCTCATAGTACCATTTGATACTTTGACAAAGTGAGAAAAGCATACACTGGGGAAAAGAATACCATTTAATAAATGGTGCTGGGAGAACTGGGTAGCCACCTGTAAAAGGCTACAACTCTTACCACTCACAAAAATTAACTCACAATGTAAGTTATTCAATGTAAGATATACATTCATTGTGTATAAAAATAAATGAATAAATGGGACCTGATCAAGTTAAAAAGTTTCTGCACAGCCAAGGGCACAGTCAGAAAAGCAAACAGTCAGCCTATAAAATGGGAGAAGATATTTACTGCTACACATGCAATTAAGGACTGATTACCAGGCTTGGCGCCTGTGGCTCAATCAGCTAAGGCGCCAGCCATATACACCTAAGGTGGTGGGTTCAAATCCAGCCCAGACCCGCCAAACAACAATAATGGCTGCAACCAAAAAGTAGCCAGGCGTCGTGGCGGGTGCCTGTGGTCCCAGCTACTTGGGAGGCAGAGGCAGGAGACTCACTTAAGCCCAGGAGTTGGAGGTTGCTGTGAGCAGTGAAGCCATAGCACTCTACCCAGGGGTATAGCTTGAGGCTCTGTCTCAAAAAAAAAAAAAAAAAAGGCTTGATTACCAGAGTCTCCAAAGAAGTGAAGAAAATCAACAAGAAAAGACCAAACAACCCCATTAGAAAGTGGGCAAAAGACATGGAAAGAAACCCCTCTTAGAAGATGAACTAATAGTCAATAAACACATGAAAAATCATCGTCTCTAATCATCATGGAAATGCAAATCAAAACCACATTGAGATTTTACCTAACCCCAGTGAGAATGGCTCAAAGCATGAAGTCCCAAAGCTACAGATGCTGGAGGGGGTGCCTAGAGAGAGGGTCACTCTGACACTGTTGGTGGGACTGCAAACTAGTTCAGCCTCTACAGAAAAAATTAATTTTTTAGTAAGCACATTCCACTTGCTTGTAATTTTGTTCAAAAGAATTGTTTATTTCTCACACAAGTATTTTTGAATTATTACAATAGATAGCATGTGAAATATCACAGGGTTTATTTTTATCTTGGAAACCAAATTAATTTTTCTTCTTAGTTTATAAACTGTAGATTGATAAATTGAAAATTTAGTAGCCATCTGACCACAACAAGACTAAGTTCTTAAAAGAAATCTTAATCCTTTCTCTTAACTGGACTTGGTTTTATTCATGGTCTCACTCTGCTTGGGTAATGAAACATTTAATATAGTTCGTTACTGTTACTAATTTAGAGAAGTCAGTGCTGTTTGCCTGAAAGTCTTGGATGAAATTGTAACTTGGAATCATGAAGGAACCAAAATGGACTCGGCATTCTAGATGGAGTCATGTCTGTTTTGCATTGAGGATCTCTTACCTTAAGTGTTCCATTGATTTCTATGAAATTGAGATCCATGATCAAACATTTTGCTTTTCTACAGAATGATTCTTACTCCATAACTACATCCAAAATAGTCCTTTATTGTCAGCTCTTAGGGAAATTACGTGTCAGGGTAGAAAAACACCTGAGGTATGTCGTAAATCCAAGGGTAAATATTTTCATTGGTTTCTCTAATAAGCCTCACAGTCACAGTTGACAAATACTACGAGCATCAAGCAATTATCTGTAAATTACTGTCAGCAGAAGCAATGGTTTTTGAAAATGATTGCTATAGTATTTGATTCCTGAAGACCTTAGTCCTAGCAGGCGGCATATGGGAATTTAGGAGTAAAGAATTTTTCTTTTTCCCTAGGAAAGCCCCGCAGTCGTCTCCTTAATAAGATCACAAGGGGATCTGAGAGCTGCCCTTCAATCTCGCCCATCTTTCCACCTGTTCTCTGTCTTGTCCCTCTGGAACCAGAACCCACCGTGCAGACCAGTTTGCCCCAGGCAAGCAGATGTGCCACCAACACACCCCTACCTTCTGAGTTAGACCTTTGAAAATCCTGACTTTTTTTTTTTCTTTCATGGCACACATACTTTTTTCAGTTGACTTTGAAGACTGATTTGAGACTTAAAAACAACAACCCTATTTTTCACTCTATATAAGCTCTTCCCCGGACTTTGACTTCAAGGATATTGTTGTGGATTGAATTGTGTCCTTCCCCATCCCCTCCCCTCCACAGAGACAAGATGTTGAAGTCCTAAGCCCCAGTACCTAATGTGACATTATTTGGAAATAGGGTCATTGCAATTATGTGAAGAAAACATTGTACAGGAGTAGAGAGGACCCCTAATTTCACATGATTAGTGTACCTTATAAAAAGGACCAACAGAATCAAGCCATCATAGTTATTTTTTTTCTTTGTTTGGGATTCATTGAGGACTCAGAGAATTAGTTTACAATGATGGTATTTGTTAGGTAAAGTTCCTCTTATACTTGTGTCCTGCCCCCAAGAGGTGTGTCATACATCGTGAGCCCCCATCACCCTCCCTCCTCCTGTTCCCTTATTCCCCTGCCCCCTGCCTTGAATTGATTTGAGTTTTTCTCTTATGAGGGTATGTATTAGATCGTCTACTACCTTCATGTTAGAATTGAGTACATCGGATTCTTGCTTCTCCATTCTTGTGATACTTTGCTAAGAAGAATGTGTTCCAATTCAATCCAGGTTAATACCAAAGATGTAATGTCTCCATCTCTTTTAATAAGCCAT
>CAUYQV010018149.1:0-12814 GCA_963574575.1 Galagoides demidoff
TTTTCACATGCAATCTGAAATACTTCCATCAAACTGGTCAACACAGCCTTCATGTCATTTTCTCAGTTATTGTTTTAAAACGTTCACATTCTACTCTTAGAAAGATTCACTTGTACCCCTGTAAGATAAACCTCAGAAGTGATCTCTCCAATCCCCCTCCCTCCACCCATTCCCCCTTCCCTTCTCCCTCCCCCTCCCCACATTCTTAGGCTATTTGGTTATAGCTTTCATATAAAAGGTATAAATTCGTTTCATAATAAGGGTGTGTACATTGGATACTTTTTCCTCCATCCTTGTGATACTTTGCTCAGAAGAACATTCTCCAGCTCCAGGGACTTAGCATCTTTAGAGACCTACTGAGGTTGAAGATACATGTATTTCCCTTTTTCTTTTTCTTTCCCCATTATATTTCCCATGGTATTTCCCTGTTATCTTTTTTATTTCTACAGGGTCTATAGTAATATCTCTTATTGCATTCCAGACATATTTCTCCTCTCTTTGAAAATTGTCAGTCTTACTACAGATGTATTGATCTCCTTGTTTCATTCATTTTCTCTTTCTCTTTTCAGTTTTCTGTTAGCTTCCTTTTCTGTTTTCAATTTCATGGATTCCTGCTCTTATCTTTATCATTTCTTTCCCTCCGTTTGCTTTAGATTACTTATTTTTCTAGGTTCTTGAGGTGGAAGTTTAGATTATTGATTTGAGACTTTTCTGCTTTTCTAATGTATGCATTTAGTACAACAAATTTTCTTCACAGCACCACTTTAGCTGTGTCTCACAAATTTTGGTGTATTTTCATTATTACTCAGTTTAGTTTAATTTTTAATTTCTTTTGAGAATTTCCTCTTTGGCCCATGGACTATTTAGAAGTGTGTTGTTTAATTTCCAATTATTTAGAGATTTTTGTGCTATGTTTTTATTATTAATTTCTACTTTGATTCCATTGTGGTCAGAGAACACACTGGGTATGATTTCGATTGTTTTAAATTTGTTGAATTTTATTTGATAGCCCAGGATATGGTCTTACATATGTTCCATGGGTACTTGAAAAGAATGAATATTCTGCTATTGGTGAAGTGTTCAAGAAATATTTATTATATCCTGCTGGTTTATGATTTTGTTGAATTCTTCTATGTCCTTGTTGATTTTCTGTCTAGTTTTTCTATCTACTGTAGGATTAAACTATAATATGGATTCATTTAATCTTCAACTATAATTATGGTTTTGTCATCTCTGCTTTCAGTTCTACTGGTTTTTGCTTCACATATTTTGTAGTTCTATTGTTTGGTGCACACACATTTGGAATCTTTTTCCAGACTGGCTCTTTTCATCACTGTACAATTTCTCTCTATGTCTCTGGTAAAGCTTCTTTGCTCTGAATCCTAATTTACCTGGTAAATGTATATCTATTTTAGAAGCCACTCTCCCTCCTTTTTTTTTTTAATGTTATTATGACATATCTTTTTTTATCTTTTTCCTTTCAGCCTGCCTTTATTGCTTGCTTTAAAATGACTTTCTTATATGCAGCATCTAGTTAGGTCATGTTTTTGAATCCAGTTTGCTAATCTCTGTCTTTTAATTAGTATATTTAGACCATTTACATTCAATGTAGTTGTTGATATGTTAAAACTGAAACCTCACATTTTATTTTCTGTTTTATGGGGGTTTTTTTCTACTATTCGTTTTTCTGTTTTCTTTCTCTACCTTTCTGTGGACCACTTGAACATTTTTTAAAAATTCTATTTTTATTTACCTATAGTATTTTAGAGGATATCTCTTTATATATAATTTTTCTTAGTGCCTTCTCTTTTCATTATGTGTACATAACTTATAACATTCTCCTGGTTTACCAATTCAAGTGAAGTATAAAAACCTTACTTCCCTTAACATTCCTTTGCTCTCCTCCATTTATTATTGTCTTAAATATTTCCTCTACATATTTTTAGAACTACATCAAAGTGTATTGTAATTTTTCAACTATCAAACACAATTTAGAAAATTCAAGAATAGAAGAAGAAAGCTTATTGTATGTACCCACATTTTTACATATTGTGTTCTTCCTACCTTCCCAATGTTTATTGCTTCCTTTCTGTTTAGAGAAATTTATTTAACCATTCTTTGGGAATTTCTGACAAATTCTCTTAGTTTTCCTTCATCTGAGAATATATTGATTTACACTTTATTCCTGAAAGATATTTTCATAAGTTATAGAATTTTGAATGGATAGCTATTTTCTTTCAGCACTTGGAAAATATTTTGCCACTCTCTTATGAGCCCAATGGTTTCTGATAAAACATCTGCTGTCATTGGAATAATTTTTCCCTATAACCAAGATGCCATTTGTTTCTCACTGCTTTCAAGTATTTTTCTTTGTCTTTAATTTTTAGAAGTTTGATTTTAATGTACTTAGATGTGAATTTTTTTAGTTTATTCTGTTTTAGGTTCACTCAGCTCCTTGAATATGTACGTTTATATTTTTGTGCCAGATTTGGGGAGTTTTAAGCCATTATTTCTTTAAGCACTTTTTGGCCCTGGCCTCTTTCTCATTTCTTCCAGGACTCTGATGACATGAATGTTAGATCATTTCTTTTAGTATAGCAGCTCCCTGAGGCTTTGTTCACTTTTTAAAATCTATTTTCTCTCTGTTGTTCAGATTGAACAAAATTTATTATTCTATATTCAAGTTCACTGATTCTTCTTTCTCCTCCATTCTATAGCTTAGTTCATTTATTGAGGTTTTTACTTGGGTTATTATATTATTTAGTTCCAAAAATTCCACTTAAGTCATCATTGTCTCTTTGCTGAGACTTTCTTAGTTGAAATTTTCTATTTTTCATTTATTTCAAGTATGTTTTTAATTGTTCATGAAGCATTTTTATGATGGCTTCCTTAAAATCCTTGTCAGATAAAGATTCTAACACCTTTTTTCTTTTCTTTCTTTTTTTTTTTTGAGACAAAGTCTCACTTTGACAACCTCAGTAGACTTCTGTGGCATCATAGCTCACAGCAACCTCAAACTCTTGACTCAGCCTCCTGAGTAGCTGGGACTATAGGCACCCACTACAACACCCGGCTATTTTTTTAGAGATGGGGGTCTTGTTTTTGCTCAGGCTGGTCTCAAACCCCTGATCTCAGGCAATCCACCTGCCTTGGCATCCCAGAGTGCTCGGATTATAGGTGTGAGCCACTGTGCCTAGCCCTCTAACATCTTTCATCTGGTATTGGCATCTATTGATTGCTATTTTTTTTTTGAGACAGAGTCTCACTTTGTCACCCCAGGTAGAGTGCCATGGCATCATAGTTCACAGCAACCTCAAGATCCTGGGCTCAAGCGATCCTCATACCTCAGCCTCCGGAATAGCTGGGACTACAGGTGCCCCCCGCACAACACCTGGCAACTTTTTTTAAAAGATGGGGTCTCACTCTTGCTCAAGCTGGTCTCAAGCTCTTGAGCTCAAGCTTCACCTGCCTCAGCCTCCCAAACTGATAGGATTACAAGTGTGAGCCACCATACCTGTCCCTAGACCTTTTCATATTATGTTGTAAGACTCTGGATCTTATTCAAAGTTTTTATCTTAACTGGTTTCTCTGATACTGCTGTTGCAGGTGAGGAAAAGAACCATTACCTCTTTACTGCCAGTTGGAGGTAGAAGTCCAGGTTCATCACTTGTCCTCCATTGACACCTGAAGGAGTGGGTACTCCTCATTCCTGCTGGTTGGTCAGGGGTAGGATTTCTGCCTTCCCATAGGTCTCTGCTGGGTCTCTGGCATCATTGTGGGTATAATCTGTTACCACTGGGCAATGGTGAAAGTCCTGCCTCTGTATTAGGCCTCTACCCTGGTGGAGAGGGAGAAGGACACTTCATTACTGCCAGGTGGAGGTAAAAACCAGTCTCTGTTGACACTGGGGGTGGAGAGTATGTTGTTACAAGAATAGAAGTCCCTGGGCTCCATGCAGGTAGCTCAGTGGCTAGGGCACCAGCCACATATACTGGAGCTGGTAGAATGGCCTTCTCTAGCCCCACTCAGTAGAGGTATTAAGAGATGCCTTATTATAGCCTCTTATTCAATAGAGTGAAAGTCTATGCTTCTCACTCAACCTTCACCAGGCCAAAGTTTTTTTTCTGTAGTGTCTGGCTGCAGTGGAGCAGTTATTGTGTAAAAGTTTTCTATGTGATCCTAGCACTCCAGGAGGCCGAGGCAGGTGGATTGCCTGAGTTCGTGAGTTCAAGACAGCCTGAGCAAGACCCTGTCCCCAAAAATACCTGGGTGTTGTGGTGGGTGCCTGTAGTCCCTGCTACTCCGGAGGCTGAGGCAAGAGGATCACTTGAGCCCAGGAGTTTGAGGTTGCTGTGAGCTATGATGCCACAGCACTCTACCCAGGGTAACAAAGTGAGACTCTATCTCTAAATAAAATAAATTAATAAATGAAATAAAATAAAAACTTTCTGTCTTACTGGGCTATCCCTTTCCTGGTCCTTTGGCGGGTAATACCAAGCTTTTATTCAGGCTTTTCTTGGTTTTTCTTTTATCTGAACCCACTGGCAAATCTGAGTTGCTGATCCAAGTCTTGGATATATATATACAACGGAAAGAAAACAGAGAGAACTCACCACCATGTCCTCAGGTCCTGAAGTCCACAGCTAGTCTGCCTTCTTCCCTGTACCTTCCTGAGTCTTTCCATGGTTGTTTTATAGATAATGCCTGAGGTTCTCAGCTGTGTTTAGGGGATGGAATAGGGAGAAGTACAGCTTCTTCATCTTTCTGAAAGTGTAATTCTCTCCCCTCTTGTTGTCTTAGGCCAAACTCAAGAGAAGGCAAGAAGAAAGCAATATTATTCTTTCTCCTGACCGTCACTTTCAATCTGGTATGTGGCCTCATTCTTCTTCTGCACGAAATCTTAGACAGATTCATGGCATTTTCAGTGACTTTCACTTGTAAGTGTGCAAGTGGTGTGTGTTTGTATTAACATCAACGCTCTGATCTCTTGTCCAATTTAATTTTTTGCCCTCCCTAGGCTTAGACCTACCTCAGGAACTGTCTATGGTGGGAAAGAAGGGTCTTAGTTAGCTTATTTACTACTTCTTCTTACTCTTTCCCCTCCCCCATTCTCTATGTTACATGTGGTTCTACCAGTATTGGAGCAAGGCAGCACAAGGGGACATAAGGGCCAGAAATGATCCTGTGTCTGGTACCATTTCAACCAATTGTTGGAGTTCTGTGGGTGTGGTCAAAGGCTGATTGTTTGTTATGGGGCACTTTTGTGGGATTTTCAGTCCTCCTATCTCTGGTTATTATTTGGAGTCAGAATACTAATAATTAGACTGTGAACCAGCCATGACTATTTCTATCTGCATTTTTTGCTCCTGCTATTCACTGGCTGGAATGTCTTCCCCTTCCTCCTTTAGCCAAATCCTGCTTTTTCTTTGAGGTCCAAGGACCACCTCTTCGCAGAAGCCTCCCATGACTACCACACCTTGCTTTTCTTTTTGCAATATCCTCCCACCTTCCATAGCTGACTCTTGCCTCCTGAGAGCTGGTCTTGTCTCTTCAGTGGATATTGTGCACCTTAGGGTGGAATGAAGAGCGCAAGGCTTCAAGTCAGGCGGTCTAGGTTCAGATCCCAGCTCCTCCAGGCCTAAATAGCTACGTGACTCTGGGCAGGTTGTGTGACTTCTCTGAGCCTCAGTCTCATCACCTGCAAAATGAGGAGAATAATTATAATATTGCTAGTTGTTCTAAGGATTCTAATAAGAGAGATGAAGTAGGAGAGGGAACTCAGTGGTCGCAGGCCTGCTGTCCCTTCTGTAGAGCCATTCAATTGGCCTTTAGGAAGATACTGCCCATAACAATCTGACCTTCTCAGCATCTTCCTGCTAGGCCCAAACCTCCCAAGGCCCTTTGAACAGGGTCATCTCTCTCTCATCCTGGCCTGCTCCCAGAGGAGAAGAATCATGCCGATACAGCAGAACTAAAGATGTTGGCAAGAGAGTTAATGATTATGTTCTGCTTCAGGTCAGAGATGGGCTGGGAAAGCCACTCCAAAGCCAAGACAAGCAGTTTCCTGGAAAAAGAAGGCTGCACTGAGCCCAGCGTGGCCTGGATCCTGCCTCGTTTCCTGGACCGGCTCCTTAGCTGGTTATTGAGCAGCCAATAAAGCAGAGCTTATAAAAGTCAACAAGCTTGGGCTTCATTGCTGCCGTGGTATCCAAGCACCAGTCAGTCTGGGATTTCATTTGCTGATGGACAAAGGAGGGAATGTTCCAAACATATCCTGAGTGGTGGGGGTGGGGAAAGAATGCCCTCTGGAGATTTCCCCTTATCCCCTGATGTAAATAGAGGTCATGTCTTCCCCAACCACGCTCAGTTATCCGAATCCCTCAAAGTCTGTATTTTCCCTTTATCTTTTGCGAAACCTTGAAAAGCCTGAATTACCTAGATAGCGATGCTGTCTGCACAGAGATCGCCTAAGGATGTGTAAGAGTTAAAGACGCTTTTACGTCCTTCTGGCAATCCAATATGACCACAGGTTTCCAAATTTTAACGGAAACTAAAAATCATAGTTCCCAAACCAGACATTTTCCAGTGTCCAGATGTTCAGTGGCATGCACACCAAATGTCTGGATTGTAAACCTCATTTCAAAAAAAAAATTTTTTTTTTTCACTTTGTCTCCAGATGTCGGGTCCAACTGGTCAGAGGTTTGGGGTAGAGACAAAAGCCTCACCCAGGGTGTCCATTTCCCAGCCTCTCCTGCTCTGCCATTCCTGCTTCGTCTTCACCCTGCCTCCCACATCCTCCCCCCCCCCACCTTCATGCTGCATCACAGCAGATACAGTTCACACCCAAAAACAGTGCTGCCCTTAGCAGTTGGGGTATATCTTTAAGGAAAGGCTACCTTGACTTTTCAGAACCCTTCCTTCCTCGGAGTAGAGTACCTCCCCAGCAGACCTCCGAGGGGAGCAAGGCCAGGCCAGAAAACATGGAAGGAGGTTCCAGGGCTGTGGGAAATAAGGGCCAGGAGGTTGAGGGAGAGATCATCTACCTGATCAACAGCCTAGGGGGCGGGAGTAGACACATGTCAGAAGGTGTAACCTCACCAAGGGCAAGAACATAGAGAAGGACCAAAGCCTGAGGACAGGACTTTAAATAAAAGAGATATAAAAGAGGAGGATAGAAAACAGGCACTAGCCAACTGGGCGCAGTGGCTCACGCCTGTAATCCCAGCACTTGGGAGGCCCAGGCGGGTGGATTGCTTGAGCTCATGAATTCGAGACCAGCCTAAGCAAGAGCAAGACCCCTGTCTCTAAAAAATAGCCAGGTGCTGTGGCAGGCACCTGTAGTTCCAGCTACTCAGGAAGCTAAGGCAAGAGAATTGCTCAGGCCCCAAAATTTGAGGTTGCTGTGAGCTCAAATGTCACAGCACTCTACTGAGGGCAACAAAGTGAGACTCTGTCAGAAAGAAAGAAAGAAAGAAAGAAAGAAAGAAAGAAAGAAAGAAAGAAAGAAAGAAAGAAAGAAGGAAAGAAGGAAAGAAGGAAAGAAGGAAAGAAGGAAAGAAGGAAAGAAAGAAAGAAAGAAAGAAAGAAAGAAAGAATCAGGCACTAGCAAAGGGGCCAACTCACTCAGGTAGTGAGTGACAGAAGAAAACGTTCTTAGCTGACTGCTTTTGATTAGGGAGGACATCCTGGACAAAAGTCAGAAGGCACGTTTTTCCCTCTTTTAACGAGATGCTGCTGAATTCCTCTCTTTTGTAGATGTTTTACCAAGCATGGCAGCAGTCCAGAGTAGGGAACACAGAGCCTCATTCCTGTCTAGAATAGGATACCCATCCTCTTCCCTATGTCAAGGCCAAAGTTTTCCTACCATCATTTTTAACTCCTACCCTCCTTTATTTAAAGCCCTTTGCACCCACAAAGGGAGACTCTGGGGCCAAGACTGTACCACACACACCTCCCCAGAGCTGTCAGGGAGGGACCCTGAAGTTGGAGGCTGTCCTCCTGCAACCATGCCCACTACCAAGAGCAGGACAGGTGTGTCCCTGCTTGGCTGCCCTGTGCCTGGAGGTCACACAATTCAGGTTGCCAATAGTCCCTGCCCTTGGGAAGCCAGCTCCTGAAGGTAAGTTGGGATTGGGCCCTGAGGAGATCCACCCCCTCTCTGCTGTTTCATGCTCTAGAGATGATACTGGGAGGGCCTGCCCACACCTAGGGGCAGCTGAGACCAAACCTCTGGTGACACTCTGCTCCTGGAATGTGAAGCCCTCTCATCTCACAGCCTTGTGGGCCCCTGGTGAGATAGGTTTGTCTCACCCAGTGTGTGAGCCTTTTGGGAAGTGGCCTGATTTGGGGTTTCTCTCCAAGCCTTTCCTGTCTTTTTAGCTCTAATTTTCCTCTCTTGTCTCTTCTATCTTTCCTGTCTTCCTCTTCTTTATATTTATTTCTCCCCATCTTTCACTCTATTCTCTCGCCCCCCTCCTTTCCCTTCCTGTTCTTTCTCTCTCCTTCCCTTCCCACCCCCCTGCCTGGCTCTTTGTATACCACGTGGAGTTTTTATCACCTTCTGCAGGAGCAGCTCTGCCACCCACCACAGAGTTGATGAGCAGATGACAGTTTGTGGCTGTTACCATCTCACAAGCACAGAGATAGCATCAGGAACAGCCCCTGATAACTAAACCGCTTCAGTTGCCTTTTCATTATTATTATCTTTTCTTTTCAGAGAGAGGTCTCACTCTGTTGCACAAGCTGGAGTACAGAGATGCACTCACAGCTCGCTGCAGCCTCTAACTCCTGGATTCAAGTGATCCCCCGACTTTGGCTTCCCAAATAGCTGGGACTGTAGGCACACACCACTATATCCAGTAAATTATTTATTTATTTATTTATTTTTTAGAGAGGAGGTCTTGCTATGGTGCCCAGGCTGGTCTCAAACTCCTGGCCTCGAACAATTCTCCTGCCTCCTGCCTCAGCCTCCCACCTTGCCTGGCCCTTTATTTATGTATGTATGTATTTATTTCGATGGAATCTCACTCTGTAGCCCAGGCTAGAGTGCCATGGTGTCACCCTAGCTCACAACAGCCTCAAACTCCTGGGTTCAAAGAATCTTCCTGCCTCAACCTCCCCACCTCCCAACTACAGGCACCTGCCATAACACCTGCCTAATTCTTCTATTTTAGTAGAGATGGGATCTTGCACTTGCCCAGGTTGGTCTCAAACTCCTGAGTTTAACTGATCCTCCCACCTCAGCCTCCCAGAGTGCTAGGATTATAGACGTAAGCCGCCACACATGGCCTCCTTTTTTATTTTTAAAAGAAGTACATTTTTGTGTGGTTTTAAAAGTCTGTGAAAGTGTATCAAGTAAAAAAATCTCCTTCCTACCATTGTCCCATCTTCTTGTGGGAAACCATTGTGATCAGTTTCTTATATGTCCTTTTAGAGGACATTGTCTTTAATCACGTGACAATGATTGTGATAATATATTCTTTATTCTTCCTCCCCTTTTACACAAAAGAAAAACTACTATAATCCTGTTCTGCACTTTTTTCCACTTAATAATAAAAACATAATTTTACTAACAGGTGTTTATTGAGTAATTACTATGTGTCAGATGCTGTGCTAGGCACCCTGGAACATCAGTGCACAAGACACTCACAATCCCCTGCTCAATCTGGAGACAATCTAGTAATGGAACATGACAGGCTTATCCACAAATATTCAGCCCTATAGAAGGCTGAATGCTTGAAAACAAGTAAAGCCAAGGAATAATGGAAAAGGGAAGAGATTAAATCCAACCCCAAGGACTCATGGTGGATGGCATCTCTGAGCTGAATTTTGCAGAATGAATGGGCTGAACACAGAGTTGGGGGAAGATGTGGTCAAAGATCTAGAGATAAGGAAGTTCTGGCACATATAAGAAGTAAAAGGTAGAAGCCCCGAGGGTTGGGAAAGGACCATCAGGTAAGGCAGTGTATACAGTGGGAAATGTAGAGAATTGGGGTCAACAACTCGTAGTTAAGTCCTGGTTCTACTTCCTATTAGCTAATAGGTTCTTCATCTGTGAAATGGGGGGACAATTCTTATCTCTCCAATTGTTAGAAAGATTTAATGACGACACAGTAATGAAAATGCTACAATGAAGGACTACCCGGTGTGAGTTCTAAAGTGTGGAAAGGTAGATAGGACTTGACTTTATATGACCTTGGGGGGGGCATAATGCAGAGTTAAAGCTTTATTCTGAAGGCCTCGGAGACAAGTTTGGGATAAAAAAAGAGGCTTCTAGAACTGAGAAGAGAAGGCAACAGGGTTAATATTTCATTAAATGCTATAAAGTCGTATTAAAATCTTATCTCTCGGTTACCAACAAAAGGCAACCACCTATCAAATAAACTTTCACTTATAAAAATGATTCATCGTTTTTCTTTGGAATGTAGTTTCAATTGGTGATAGTAACTCTGTAACTGTATGGTGGCATCTTTGAAATACATTGATTTATTCATTCAATTAACATATGTCCAGCACCTACAAGAGTTAAGCACTTGGCCATCGTTGTGACCCTGAAGACAAGAAACCAAACTACACTATGAGGACTGACTGGGGAGGGTCTGCCGAGTTCCACACAGCCCCTCGGGGTCCCTGGTGCCTCTTTGGAACATGATGGCAGAGAAAGCAAAAGCAGAGCCTGTGAGAAGCCGTCCTCTCCTTAGACTCCCGTGGTCAATAATGGTCGATCTTTCTCAGACTCCAGAGTCCCTGCAATCATCTATGGCAGGGCTGAGGACAACAGAAGAGTTGGATTGAGATGATAAAGTCATGATGTCAACTGCGTAGGTTGTGAGATTAGCAAAGAAAAGCCCAGGACGGAAAATTCTGTTGCGGGAAATTGGGATTTGATGGTATATCCTCAGTGGGTTCCTGTTCTTCCTTTGGAGATTCAAAACTATAGGGGAGATGCTTCATTCCGACTTGGCTTTTCCTCAGACTCTCCTGCAGCATTGCAGCTTTCCTGCCTTTAGACCCCTTTGTAACAAGGAAAATACATCTTGGCCTTAGGAAGGTTGAGAACCACTGCTTTAGAGAGTACAGGATATGGATCGAGGTGTGATACAAGCTGCAGGGCAAAGACTCATATCAGCATTTTTAATGAAGTGAGGTGGCAGAGGTGACGCACGCAGCCCAGCCACTGGAAACTCCCTTGTCAAGTGGGAGGCAGACATCTCAGCCCAGAGTCACACTTTTGTCTAACAGCTGTGCCAAAAATGATTCTGGGCCGGGGAAACATTGAGAGTAAAAATAGTGTATGGGGCATGTTGAGATGCTTCCAAGGAAACCTCAGGGACAAATAAAATGTTTTTATTGGAAAAGGATTTGCATCTATCATCCATTTTTATCTCTGAAACTAAACAACAGTCAGTCTCTGGTTACTTACACCTAGTTTGAAGGGATGCTCCTCTGGGGAATCCCTTGTTACTTTACACGTGAATGGAATGGGGAATCCTTTGTTTTCTGTGGCCTACTCTCCAAGAAAGAGGCATTAGGATGGGAGACAACTGATTCTTAGGTACAAAGCCCAGGAAATAGTTCTGCCTAGAAGGCTAAGTGAGCCTTATCTTGGGCTAAGCTGGGTAGGAAGCAATACTGGTTTTAATTGCCACCTATACACACACCCCACAAGGGCCCCTGTTAACTCAGTTTTCAGCTCTCCCAAGACTCAGACCACATGGCACCAGACATCGCGCTGAGAAATTGAATTAGGCACATAGCCACCATTTTTTTTCTGCAGGCCACTGAAATGTTAAAACAACTAGGACTTTGGGTGGCACCTGTGGCTCAGTGGGTAGGGCACCAGCTCCATATACTGAGGGTAGCAGGTTTGAACTCAGCCCCAGCCAAATTGCAATGACAAAACAAGAAACTGAACTTTGTGTTAGTTATCCAAATATTTTATAACAGAGAGGAGAAGAAAATCGTCTTGAGTCTTTACATAGAGTGCCAGGGCAAGAAGGGACAGGAAGAGGGCCATAGCATATGTCCTCCCAAATTCCCAGAAGGACAAAACTTTCTAGGGAAGTTTTACATAACTGGTATAAACTGTGAAAATACATGAAATCTGCCTACATTGCAAGACATCTGGCATTCCATGGCAACTATGTCAAACTCGTGTTGTTCATTAAGATAGAAACTGAAACTCAGAAAATTATGGATATTTTTCTTGGGTGCAGCTGTAAATGACTCTTCAACCTCACCTCTAAGGGAGATCCCTGCCACTGGCATATCTAAGCAATCAGCTTCCCCAATCCCTGTGCTCCCACTCCAAGCGTTTTAGATGAGATATACGCCAACAGGCTACAAAACGTACTTGGTTCAATCACGTGGCTATTCAGACCATTTCCTCCCAGCCTGTGTGACACAGAAAGTCCATTGATAATTTGGATAATTCAGCCAGGAAGGTCCCCTGGGGGACCATAGGAGGGGAGAGAAGCTCTGTAGGGGCAGAAAACAATGGTCATCCCTGAGAGATCACCATGGACTCTCTCCCCCATGCCTCTTCCTCCTCCCATCCAAACTTCTCAGAGTTACTATCACAGCCAGACAGAAAAAAGTTAGAGACAAAAGCCAATGAGAGGAACCTCATCTCACCTCCAAAAACAACATGGAACAGACTCCAGAGTATCAATTTACCCTCTCTATAAAGTGGAAAGATTCTTTCCCCATCCCTTACCTCAGCATATACTACATGAGATAAAAGATGTGGGGGAGGGGGGAGTTGGTGGAGGGAGGAGGTTTGGAGGTTTATCTTACAAGGGTGCAAGTGAATCTT
>CAUYQV010018151.1:0-72473 GCA_963574575.1 Galagoides demidoff
CAATGATTAACCGAATGATGTGAAAGTTATGTTAACCAGCTTGATGAAGGTGTTTCAAATTGTATATGAAACAGCACAATGTACCCCATGTTTGCATCAATGTACACAGAAATCAATTAATAAAAAATAAATAAATAAAAATAAAAATAAAATAAAATAAAATATCTTATTATCACCAATAAAAAACCCATTTACCCTTCTCATTCCTTAATCCACTGGTAGTCAAGCACTAATATACTTTCCGTCTCTATAGACTTTCCCATTCTAAACTTTTTTTTCCCCCACAATCACAAGCAGTTTATAGTTTGACATTTCCTTCCAAATCCCGAGTGTACATACACAACATCCGATTTTCTGGGATTGTCATTGCACATTATGTATCATGCTTTTTCACACATCATGAATTTTAACCAATCCAAAATCCCAAAGCTCTGTGAGTATTTTGATAACCAAGAATACACTAAACCAACTCAATCTGTTAGGAAAGAGTGTAATCCTACCTTTCTTGGGATGAAAATTCCATAGAAGACAAAAATGGCAACAAGCTTCTAGATAAAATTACTGACAGAGTTCTGATTAAAATACTGCATTCCCTTAATGCTCACTTTAAAATGAAACATAAAGCAAAAGTACTCTAAGTATAAAGGTTCTAAGATAATTATCAGATGTATATCATTAAAATATTAGCAAGAAGGTATGTCCTAAGTGATATGAAAAAAAAGAGAAGAAGGTATGTCATAGTCTAATACTCCCATCATGTATCTTGTAATGTCTCAATAAAAGGCTAGTGAGAGCAAAGATTGCTCAGGGCTACCCTACAATCAAGGTTGGCCCACCTTCTGCAAGCTTATACTTCTAATCCACATTGCATCACACCTGGTTCCTTCCTGTGCGATTGAGACCGGGGCCATAGGGGCCATAGGTGTTACTACATCTGGCGTAGTCAGCAGGATCCAACAGGACACAACAAGACACCAGGGACGTAGGCCAAAGGAAAAAGTGACTCTAGAAAGTAAGTGAGGCTTTCAGTAGACAGTGGGAGGACATCCAAAGGGAAACTCCACTCAGGGCAAGTGGGACCTTTGGCCAATCTAGAATCTAGGGAACCTCGCTCAGAATAAGTGAGGTCTTTGATAATTAAGCAAAGACATTTAGAGAAAACAATGGGTAACTTCCTATTTGGGGAGTCATGACAATTAGAAAATGAGGCAGAATGCGATGTTTAAGGAGAATTTGAAAGTGAGAATAGTGAGGTTCAGTGGGAAGCTGGACCTAAGGAGAACTGGGAATCAAGAGCATATGGTCAGACACAAATAAGCATGTAATTATCTCTGTGGCCACTATGGCTGCTCAGATATAACAATTGGAAGACCAGGTAAACAGTCTCACCATCAGAAATGCCAACTTAACAAAGGTTTAATAACCAGAATCCACAGACAACTCAAACGTATTAGCAAGAAAAGTGATCCCCTCTCAGGGTGGGCAAAGGACTTCAAGAAGAATTTCACTAAAGAAGATAGGTTTATGGCCTATAGATATATGAAAAAATGCTCACCATCCTTAATAATTAGAGAAATGCAAATCAAAATTACTCTGAGGTATCACCTAACTCCAATAAGATTAGCCTATATCACAAAATCCCAAAATCACAGACCCTGGCAGGGATGTGGATAAAAGGGAACAGTTCTACACTGCTGGTGGGATTGCAAACTAATACGTTCCTTTTGGAAAGACATCTGGAGAACACTTAAAAAACTAAAAATAGACCTGCCATTTGATCCTATAATTCCTCTATTAGATATATATCCAGAAGACCAAAAATCACACTGCAATAAAGATATTGGTATCAGAATGTTAATTGCAGCCCAATTCATAATTGCTAGGTCTTGAAAGAAGCCCAAGAGCCCACTGATCCATGAATAGATCAATAAACTGTGGTATATGTACACCATAGAATACTATGTAGCCATTAAGAAAGACGGAGACTTTACCTCCTTCATGTTTACATGGATGGAGCTGGAAAATATTCTTCTTAGCAAAGTATCCCAAGAATGGAAGAAAAAGTATCGAATGTACTCAGCCCTACTATGAAACTAATTTAAGCTATAACCCAATTTTAGCCCAGGAGCATGGGGAGAGGGGAGGGTGAGTGCAGGGAGGGTGATTGGCAGAATCATGCCTATGGTTCATCCTATAGGGGTACATGTGAATCTCTCTAAATGTAGACTATAAATGTCTTAACACAATAACTAAGAAAAATACATGAAGGCTATGTTAACCATTTGGATGAAAGTACTTCAAACTGTATAGAGAAATAGTACACTGTACCCATGATAGTATTAATGTACACTGGTATGATTTAATAAAAAAATAAAATAAAAAATTAGTAGCCCTCAATTGACCCTTGCTCTGAAGGATAAAAACTTTACTGTTCTGTTAAGACATGGGCACTAATGTTTTGGTTATTGCTCTAAATCAGTGGTCCAGGGAATGGCCAAACAAGTTGCTGATATTACTTTTGTTGGCATTGGAACTCTAGATTCAGTCTTTCAGAGTATTTTTCCTTTGACCTGCTTGGGGCCAGATAAGCATAATGCTCAAATCCAACCATATATAGCCGACATTGCTATTAACTTATGGGGTCATGATTTGCTCCAGGAATGGAATGCGGTGATAACCATACCATCCCCTCATGTTATTTCCTTTCATATGTCAAATTTAGCATCGAGGCCACTGCCCCGAAATATGCTCTCAGGTTATCCTGGAAGAGTAATAATCCAGCGAGGGTATAGCAGTAGCCATTAACTATGGAACAATTGGATGCTTTAAAATTATTAGTACAGGAACAATTGGAGCAAGGGTATATCAAACCCTCTACCAGCCCTTGGAATTCTCTTATTTTTTGTGATAAGAAAGATATCAGACAATTGTAGAATGCTCACTGACCTTCGCAAAGTTAACGAAACTATTATGCCCATGGGACCCCTGCAATTAGGACTTCCTTTAGCCTCTATGATTCCTTCCAATTGGTATTTGTATGTTATTGACTTGAAGGATAGGGTTTTTTTTTGTTGCTGTTGTTTGTTTGTTTATTTTTGCCATATACCTGCATCCTGAAGATTGACCATGTTTTGCTTTTTCTGTTCCTGTCTACTGCTGATTATAGAATCAGCAGAAGCCTCCCAAGAATTACCAGTGGAAGGTTCTGCCACAAGGTATGTTGAATAGTTCTACACTGTGTCAACAGTTTGTTGATCAACTGTTATAGATTCTTAGAAGGAGATACTCTATAGCCCATGTTATTCATTATATGGATGACATGTTATTGGTACCTCAGAGTTTAATGGTTTTACAGGAAATGTTTGAACAAGCTGTATGTATATTAGAGTCTTATAGTCTTCAAATTGCTTCAGAAAAAGGTGCAAACTACAGCTACTTATAATTATTTAGGATATAAATTGACTCAAACTCAAATTCTTCCACAACATGTTCAACTCCGATTGGATTCCCTGTTTACTTTAAATGACTTTCTAAGCTATTAGGTCATATTAATTGGTTATGTCCTATTTTAGAAACTCTAACCTATGCTTTGTCTAATGTTTTCAAAATTCTGGAAGGACCTTCGGACTTAGATAGTTCTGATTCACTCACTCCAGAAACTAAGGGAGAACTGCAACTAATTGAAAAAGAGTTTGCATCAAAACAATTAGATAGGGTTGATGTCAGATTTCCAATTTGGCTAATAATTATAACCACTAGTCACTCCCCAATCAGAGTTATTTATCAAGTAGATACTCTTTTAGAATGTCTTTTTCTTTCTAACAAACCTACAGAAAAATTACAACAATACTTAAATAAAATTTGTGATTTGGTTGCTAAGGGTAGAAATAGAATTGCCAACATACAGGTTATGGACCTTATTCTATTATTGTTCTTTTCACATAAAATCAAATTCAACTCAATTTTCAATTATCAATATCATGGAAAATTGCTTTTGCATCCTATATAGGCTCAATTACTAATGAATATCCTAATGGCAAAAGATTTCAGCTTTTAAAGCTTACTTCTTGGATTCTCCCTTATGTTGTTAGAGATTCTCCAATTTCAGATGCTTCTGTCTTTTACACAGATGCCAGCAAGCATGGTGAAGTTGGATATACAATTGATAATACTTTCAAAGTTGTTCAAAGTCCTTATACCTCAGTTCAAAAAAATGAAATATATTCTATTTTTATTTTACTTCAAGACTTTCCTTATGCAATAAATGTGGTCACAGACTCTCAGTTTGCCTGCATAGGTATTAGAAAGATAGAAGCAGCAACCATCACTTTTACTGATGAGATTTCTTCTCTGTTTCAATCTATTCAGGCACTTATAAGGCATCATACTCATGCTATCTACATAACTCATATAAGAGCACACACCATACTACCAGGTCCAATGACCTCATTGAATGAAAAAATAGATCAGTCCCTTATTGGTACTGTTCAAAAGCTTCTACCATTTACTCTCTCACACATGCTAATGCAAAAATGCTCCATAAAAAATTTTAACTTACAAGAACTCAGTCTCAGCAGATTCTTTCTAATTGCCCTTATTGTTCAAGGATACACTTACCTCCCTTTCCAGAGGTAAGAACCAACCATAGAGAAGAAGCAGAAAATCAGTTATGGCAGATGGATATGACCATTGTCTCATCCTTTGGTAGACTGAAACATGTTCATCATTCTATAGATACTTTCTCTCATTTCTCTTGGGCTACTGATTTACTGGGAGAAAAGACTCACCATGTCATTCAATATTTGTTAGAGTGCTTTAAAATTATGTGTCTCCTTAAATCTATTAAAACTAATAATGCACCTTCTTATTCTACTCACAAATTAAATACCTTCCTATCTTTTTGGAATATTCAATTATCTCATGGTAGTCCTTACAATTCTCAAGGACAAGCCATTATTGAGCAATATCATAAAACATTGAAAGAAATGTTAGGCAAACAGAGAAGGGGAAAGGGATATCCTCCCCTTCAGTAATAGTCCTAAGTGTGCTCACTAGAGCTCTTTTCACTCTCAATTTTCTGAATCTCAGCAACAACAGAAAGACAGCTGCAGAACACCATTGGACATCTCTCATTCATTCACCATCCTATCCAATACAACAACCTATTTTTCATATAGAACCTGACATGTCAGAGTGGAAGCCTAGTTATGTACTGCATTGGGATTGAGGTTTTTCCCATATTATTACAGAACATCAAGAGAAGCAGTGGTTACCAGCCCGCTGGATTTAGCCTCCACACGAGCAGGAAAACTTGCCAGCACTTTAACAGATTTGTTTTCACTAACTTTTCTTTTATTCACAAGATCCTGATTTTTGGAGCCTAGGTGATTTCATAATAGACAAACCCTGGATCAATATCCTCTTTGGGAACTCTAGCTGCCTCTTCCATATCACCGTCCATCATCAGCAGGAATCAGTTAAGGTCAGTGTCCTGTTACCCTAAGGGGCAGTTGGAGCTTAGCATGCATCTTCTAAACCTTTGAAGGTTATGACAACAAAGACTTCGAACAGCAGGCTTTGAGGTAACGGTTATACTGGTATTGGCCAAGGTAAGAGAATTTCACTTTTTGAATTTATATCTGTTTCAGTTGGGCACCTGATCTTTACTTAAAGTTATACTGCTTTTTGGAAAGGGTCTGAGTTTGGTACAGCCCTTTCCCCACCTAACATAACTTCAAGTGGTGGTTAATACTTCCCATGTAAGCGTCATGGGCCCTATGGGTTAGCCCGTAGCACATAGTTGGGTGGTGATTAGCACATAGGGGACATGTTTTCCCTTATGTCTAGTTTGGCTAAAGTAGTTTCCCTTATACCCGAATTAGTTCCATTGCTGTATTTCTGTTATACTTATGTGCCCTTTTGTTTCTTTTACGTAGCAGGAAGGGAAGCTTGTCAGTAAGGAGAATGGCTGAAATAACCAACAACAGATTTTCTACCTTGCCTATCCAGAAATGTCTTTAATACACTAGATTGGGAAAATGTAGAGGACACCAAGAGCCAGATGACCACTGAGCAAGATGATTTGCAGCTGGGGGGTGGACACTCAGGTAATTCGTCTGCAGGTGCTCCTTGCAGAGAAAGAGCCGAAGCCCATGGCAATCCTTAGGCATGTAGTCATTGTCTAATACTCCCCTCACCTGTCTTGTACTGTCTTGTTAGAAAGGCTAGTGTGGAGGTTGCTCGGGGCTAGCCTGCAATCAAGGTTAGCCTGCCTCCTGCAAGCTTGTACTTCTAATCCACGTCATGCCTGGTTCCTTCCTATGGCGATCAAGACCAGGGCCATAGGGGACCTAGAGCCTGCAACAGTGTTATTTCATTGCAATTTTGATTTACATTTCTTTGATGGCTAATGACGTTGAGTATCACCTCTTATGCTTATTTATCATTTATAATACCTTATTTAGAGAAATGTTTATGCAATTCCTTTGTCCATTTTTAATAGAATTAAATTTTCTGACAATAAAACTGTCAAATAACAATGACATTGAACTATATTTCTTTATATATTCTGGATAACATTTCCTTATATATATGATTGCCAAATTTTCTCACATCCTGTGAGTTGTTCACTTTCTATATGGTGTACTTTGAAGTATAAAAGCTTTTAATTTTGAAGTAGATCAAGTTACATACTTTTTATTTGTTCACTTGTGCTTTGGTGTTGTATGTAAGAAACCAGTGCCTAATCCAAGGTTATGAAATCTTTTATTTTCTTCTAAGAATTTTATAGTCTTAGTTTTCACAATTAGGTCTTTGATCCATTTATGTTTCTCTCTGTTATGAGGTAGGAGTCCAATTCCACTGTTTTGACTTATGGATATCTAGTTGGTCCAACATTGTATGTTGAGAATATGATTATTTCTCTGTCACATGGTCTTGGCCTCTTTGTTGAAAATCAATTGACCTTATATGTGGGGATTTATTTATGGATCCAAAAGTCTATACCATTGATCTACATCCATCTTTATGCCAGGACCACATACTCTTGATTATATTGTGCTTTATAATAAGTTTAGAAAATAGCAAATCTGAGTTTTCCAGGTTTGTTTTTCTTTTATAAACTGTTTTGGGTATGCTATATTAACCTTTCCAAAAACCTTTCTTTGTTAGTTTCATTCTTCTGTTCAAACTTTTAATGACCATCTAATAATAAATAAACTCCAAACATTCCCCCATCTATCTAAGTCCTTCCTAACTCAACCTTGTGCTACCTTTTGAATTATGTCCCTCACTCTTCCTGCTTTTGTAATATATATAATGCAGGAGAGATAGGATCAAGATGGCTGACAATATACAGGTAGTATGTGTCTCCTTTATGGAGAAGAATCAAAATAGTACACAGATTCTCACACATAAAAGAATAGATAATCTAGAAGAGAATGCTATGATTCACCAAGTAAGTGAGTGATAGGAAGCACCAAAGTGGTAAGAAGAGGGTTCATAGAAACTTGTCCAGCTAGGGACTGGCTCACAGTTGGGAGAAGCTCCTAGATATGGCAAATAATAAAAAATACACAGAGCTCTACTTACTGTGATAAACTTTTAGGATCTTGGCTACAAGAGAACTCCTTGATCTACACAGGGCTTAAGCTTAATATCAGAAGCTTCTTGAAGACTTCATAGAGGAAAAGTAAGATGGATGATTAGAGGCAGCTTCAACAGAAGCTCCTATCCAGGGAAAGAGATACTGGACAGAATGGGCTCAATGAAGCAGAAGGTGGGGAGATAAGCTATGAAAGAAGATAGACAAGTGCATATAATGTCTTCTGAGGCAAACTGAGATTCCAAGACAAAAAATTCCAGGGAAAAAGCCCATCACCAAGAGGATGAAAGACCTTTCCCAGAAGTGAGAGGGTCGCTGTTAGCTCTCTGCCAGTGATCAGAGAACAAAAGATCTCTCATTTTACCTCCAGGAAAGAGCTGCTGAACATCGGGCTCCTTCAGCAGGGAGGTCCCACATGTGAGCCTAAGCAGCATTCTGCCTGACATAAAATTGAACAGATATTTTTCCCAAAATTCTGAACTCCAAGCCCACCTTTTCCCCCTTGCCTGGCAGTCTGAAGACCTGCCTCCTGCAGAGCCCACTCTATGTGGCAATTTCCTGAGAGGCCTGGGCCTGGTGTGGGCCATGGGACAGCAGTATGAAAACAGTGACTCAAAAAGAGCACAAAGTAAGAGGAATATGTGAAACAGAAAAACACATCACGATGCTGTGCAGCAGGTGGAGGAGCTGATGCATCAGGTGAGACTTTGGTGTTGCACTTTTCTGATTCTGTTGCTCGCCAGAGGGAACCAGGCTCCAGACCCTCAGGGTTGCCAATTGCAGTGTGTGGCAGGGGCAGAGGGATTGACACCCCTGATCTGATGGGGCACCTCCCTGAATATGTTGCTCCCTGAAAGGAACCAGGCTCCAGCCCCCCAGAGTTGTTGGTAGTGGTGCATGTTGGGTTTGGAAGCATTGATGTCCCTGGACTGACTGTGGTGGTGTGCACTTACTGATTCCATTGTTGACCAGAGGGAACTAGGTGCCATCCCTTTGTGTTCTCAGGACAGAACTCCCTGCAGATTCCTACTATCAGGCTGCTCAAGACCCTTTGTACTCTCCCTATTGAGGTGTGATTGTACTGCCTGGGACAAGAGAATTAGAACTTTCAACCTGGAGTGTCCACCTGGGGACCTTCCTAGATTGAGCAGTGCTTGTTTTATAGATGGAGGGACTGATTCTCCTCCTCCAACTATTGCTGGTGGGTGACAGGGCACCATAGTTGCTTGTATCTCCCCCTAAGTGAGATTTCAGCTAAATACTATGACTCAAAAGGATTTGGTAGAGGTTGGCTGACTACAAGACAGAGCCAGCTTGGACTATCACACCAAGCAGGTCCTCAGAGTCTCTAGCTACAGCTCTAAAAGGGACTTTTGCAAAGCTGTAGGGGAAAAGCCACAATCACCAGCCTGAGCTCATTGGTAAAGGGCTGGTTATCTCCTCTTCCTGAAGGCCCCATTCCAATCTCACCTTCCTAGTTTTATTTGCCAAACTGCAGAAAATACTCATGGGGTGAAACCAGCAAATGAACTCTGGCAATATGAATAATCAGAGTAGATAACTGCTCCAAGGAATGGCAAAAGAGATACAACACAAGATGCCATTTATAGACAAATGGCTGAAATTTCAGAAAAAGAATTCAGAATATTAATGGCAAATAAAATGAATAGAATGGAGGAAAAGACAGAAATAAAAATCCAGAGTTGTTCAAAAGTTGTCTCAAGAATTTAATGCACTCAAAGACAAAATCATCAAGGATATGGATATAATAAGAAAGGATATAGCATAGCTCAAGGAAATGAAAAAGTTATTTGAGGAGATTTGAAATACAGTAAAATCCCTCATTAATACAGTTGAGAAGACAGAAGAAAGGATCTCTGAAATTGAAGACAATGCTGTTGAACAATACCAAGCATTCAAAGAGGCAGAAGGATGGAAAACAAGAATAGATCATTCTCTGAGAGAGTTGTGGGATAATTCCAAAAGATTGAACATATGACTTTTAGGAATTCCTGAAGAAGAACAGGATGGTCCTAAAGGTATAGATATTCTATTCCAAGATACTACGGAGGAGAATGTTCCAAGCATTGCAAGAGATACTGAAATTCACATACTAGACAGTTTTAGAACCCCAGCAAGACTCATTCCAAATAAAGCATCTCACTTCCCACTCCATTTCTCTCCTTCATCCTGGGTTATAGTTGTGTTCTATCTTTCATAATAAAGTGTGGGTAAATATAAGTTGGTTTCATAGAAGTAGAGAGGTGAGAGGGGAGGTTTGATAGAGGGAGGGTAAACAGCAGGACCACACCTATGGAGCATATTCCAAGGGTACAAATCAAATCTATCAAGGGTAGAACATAAATATCTTAGCACAATAATCAAGTAAATGAGGTGAAAGCTAATTAATTAATTTGATGTAAGCACGTCAAATTGTGTAAAAAATCAACACATTATACCCAACATATGCATAAATGTATTCATTATCTATGTGTATATGACTTAATTTAAAAAATAAAAGGGAGGGAATAATAGATGCTGGTGAGGGTCCAGAGAAATGGGAACACCCCTGCACTATTGGTGGATGCTCCTAAAAATACTAAAAATAGTTCTTCCATACAATCCAGCAATTTCCACTACTCCACATATACTTAAAAGAAAAGAATTTAATGTACTGAAGAGATGATGTCTGCATTTCCATATCTATCACAGAATTATTCATAATAGTTAACCTGAGTGCTTATAAAGGATGGATGGATAAAGAAAATATAGTCTATATGCACAATAAATTATTGTTCAGCCACACACAAAAAAATTAAAGCATCCCAGACAAATTGTAATCAACTTTGCCAAAGTTAAAAATGAAGGAGAGAATCTAGCAAGCAACCTAACGTAAAAAAAGCATTAACTACAATGGGAGAAATATCACAATGACTGCAGCTCTTTCCGCTGAAACTTTTCAATCCAGAAGAAGATGGTCATCTACCTTCAATCTTCTAAAACAAAACAACTTTCAGCCCAGGATCTTGTACCCAGCTAAACTGAGTTTCATTGGTGATGGAGAAATCAAATGCTTTACTGACATACACATGTTGAGGAAATTTGCCATAAACCAGCTTTTAAGGATATTTTCAGATCCATCATCCATAATGACTAGCACAATGGTCTACCATCAAAGTAAATTCACCCAGAATCCATCAAACAAAACCCAACATCCACAATCATGAAAGGATTAAAAATATCCACCGGATATTTGAAAAACATGATAGCCAAAACAATACCATATCTATCAGTTCTCTTAATTAATGTGAACAGCTTAAATTGTCCTCTAAAGAGGCTGAATGGATACAAAAACTCAGGCCATATAACTTTTGCCTATAAGAGACTCATTTTATCTCAAAGGATAAATAAAGACTCAGGGTGAAGGCATAGTCTATACAACAGGCAAATGGAATACAGAAAAAAGCAGGGGTTGCAATTTTATTTGCAGATACAATAGGAAGTAAACCAACAAAGGTAAGGAAAGAGAAGGAAGGACACTACATTTTTGTCTAGGGAAACACTCAAAATGAAGAGATTTCAATAATTAACATCTATGTGCCCTACATGAATGCTTCCCAATTTATAAAAGCAAACCCTAATGGATATGAACAATTTGATATCTTTCTGGGCTACAATAGTTGGATATTTTAAAAACTCTTTCTCAGTTCTGGACAGAACCTCCAGGAACAAACTACCTAAGACATAATAGACTTAAACTTCACCCTAGAACAAAGTACTTATTAAACATTTACAGAAGATTTCATCCTAATAAAATTGAATACACATTATTCTTATCAGCCTATCGATCATCCTACAAAATGTATCATATCTTAGGCTATAAGTCTAATATCAACAAATTTAAAAGAATAGAAATTATTCCTTGTATCTTCTTGGACCACCACGGAATAAAAATTGAATGCAACAGCAACAGAAATATTCATACTGAAACAAAGTCATGGGAAGGAAATAATCTTATGCTGAATGACAGGTGAGTTAAAGATTAGATTAAGAAGGAAATCACCTAATTTTGGGAAGAAGATGATAATAAAGACACAAATTATCAAAACCCATGGGATACTGCAAAGACAGTCCTAAGAGGGAAATTTATAGCATTAGAAGCTTTCATCATAAAACAGAAAAAACAAAACAAAAAAACAGAGAAGATGTCAACAACTTAATGGGAAATCTCAAGCAACTGTAAAAGGAAGAACAATACAACCCTAAACTCAGAAGAAGAAAGTAACAACAAAAATTAGGGCAGAATTAAATGAAATTGAAAGCAAAATAATAATTCAGAAGATCAATGAAACAAAAATTAGGTTCTTTGAAAAGATTAATAAAATTGATAAACTTTTGGCAAGCCTAACCCAAAACAGAAAAGTAAAATCTCTAATAACATCTCTAATAAATTCAGAATAACAACAGATACCACAGAAATTCAAAAAAATCCTCAATGATTACTACAAAAACTTTATTCTCAGAAATACGACAATCTAGAAGAAATGGTCCAATACCTAGAATCATGCTACCTTCCTAGATTTAACCATAAAGAATTAGAAAATTTGAACAGACATATATCAAGCACTGAAATAGCATCAATGTAGAATCAGAACGTTTTAAAACTATAAATGAGAAAATGACATGAAGGCTGTGTTGATCAGTTTGATGGAAGTATTTTGGATTGCATGTGAAAACCCCACACTGTACCCCAGAAGTACATTAATGTACATAGTTACCATTCAATAAAAAATAAAAAAATAAAAAATAAATAGCATCAATGATACAAAATCTCCCCAAAAAAGAAAATCTCAGGTGATGGCTTCATATGAGAATTCCAACAAACTTTCAATGAGGAACTTGTACCTATGTTGTACAACCTATTCCAAAATAGAAAAAGAAGAACTATTCCCCAACATTCTATGAAGCAAATATCACCTTGATACCCAAACCAGGAAAAGACCCAACAAAGAAGGAAAACTATAGACTAATATTATTAATCAATATTGATGCAAAAATATTCAATAACATTCTAGCAAACAGAATTCAATGATACATCAAAAAATATGTACACCACAAACAAGTGGGTTTTATCCAAGTCTTACAAAGTTGGTTCAACATGCGTAAATCTATAAATATAATACCCCACATTAATAAAATCAAAAATAAGGACCATATAATTCTATCAATTGGTGCAGAAAAAGATTTTGATAATATCTAGCATTCTTTCATGACTAGCACACTTAAGAATATAGGCTTGGATGGGAATTCACCTAAATTAACAGATGCCATCTACAGCAAACAAACAGCCAATATCATATTGAATGGAGTAAAATTGAAAACATTTCCACTCAGATCTGGAACTAGACAAGGATGCCCATTGTCACCACTGCTATTCAATATAGAAATGAAAGTCCTAACCATTGCAATCAGGCAAGAGAATGGGATCAAAAGTATTCAAATGGGGTCATAGGAGGTCAAAGTCTTACTCTTTGTGGATGACATGATCTTATACCTGGAAAACCTAAGAGACTCAACTAAAAAGCTCTTAGAAGTGATATAGGAATATAACAGTGTCTCAGGATATCCAATGATTGCTTATATATGATTAGCTTTTATATATGCCAATAGTAGTTAAGCCAAAAATATAGTCAAGGACTCTATTCCTTTTACAGTAGTGTCAAAGATGATGAAATACCTGGCAAAATGTCTAACAAAGGCAGTGAAAGGTCTCTATAATGAAAATTATGAAATCCTGAGAAAATAAATAGCTGAAAATGTTAACAAATAGAAAAACATACTATGCTTGTTGCTGGGAAGAATCAACATTGTTAAAATATCCACAAAATATTTCTTCCTCAAAGCAATCTACGTATTTAATGCAATCCCTATAAAAGCACCAATGTCATACTTTAAAGAACTTGAAAAAAAATACTTTATTTCATGTGGAATCAGAAAAAAATCTTGAATACCAAATATGTTACTTAGAAATAAAAGCAAAGCTGGAGGCAACACGTTACCAGATTTCAGGTTACACTACAAACCTACAGTGATCAAAACAGCATTATCCTGACATAAAAATAGAGATGTACATGTATGGAACAGAATAGAAAACCTATAAATGAACTCAGCCTCATATCGTCATCTGATCTTTGCTTAACAAAAACTTACTTTAGGGAAAAGATTCCTTATTTAACAAATGGCGCTGGGAAAACTGGCTAGCAACCCATAGTAGACTGGGCCCTCACCTTTCATCACGTACAAAAATTAATTCTCACTGGATAAAAGGTTTAAACTTAAGGCATGTAACTATAAAAACACTATAAGAGAGTTCAGGGAAAATACTTGAAAATATTGACCTGGGAAAATATTTTATGAGAAGTCCCCCCTCCTGGTAATTGAAGCAACACCAAAAATATGTTACTTGGATCTAATCAAGCTAAAAAGCTTCTGCACAGCTAAGGGCACTGTAAATAAAAATAAAAAAAAATTAAAAAAAAAACAGACAACCTTTGGAATGGGAGAAGTTTTGTGTAGGTTATGTTTTCAGCAAAGCTCTGAGAACTACAATCTTCAGAGAACTCAAACTAATCACTAAGAAAAGAATAAATAACCCCATTTCTTTGTGGGCAAGAGACCTGAACAGAAATCTCTGTGATGATGGCAGGCAAATGGCAAAAAGAAAAAAAAATGCTCATCATTTTTTAATCTTAAGAGAAATGCAAATCAAAACCACTTTGAGATATCACTTAGCTCCAGGAAGATTAGCCCACATCACAAAATTACAAAATTGCAGATGTTGGCATGGATGTGGAGAGAAGGGAACACTTCTACACTACTGGTGGGATTGCAAACTAATACAGCCTTTGGAAGGAAGTATGGAGAATTCTGAAAGAACTAAAAGTTGACTTATTGTTTGATCCTGCAATATCATTACTAGGTATAAATCCAGATGAACAAAAATCATTTTACAACAAACACATTTGCACTAGAATGTTCATGGCAATCGTATTCATAATAGCCAAGTCATGGAAGCAGCCCAAATGCCTATCAGCACATGAATAAACAAATTGTGGTATATGTATACCATGCAGTAATATGCAGCCATAAAAAGATGGAGACTACATATTTTATGTTTACCTGGATGGAGTTAGAACATATTCTTTTTAGTAAAGTGTCCTAAGAATGGAAAAATAATGTATCCAATGTACTCAATACTATTATGAAACTAATACATAAACATGCATTCATATGAATGTTAAAATACAAATACAGTACAGAAAGAAGGAGGAGAGAGGAGAGAGGGGAGGGGTGGGGAATGTGCATAGAGGCAGAGTGTTTGTGGGCATCTCACCTAATTTGTTCAATTGAAAGGTACATTTCAGGGAGCAAGATGGCAGATGAGATAGATCTTTAGCTCAAATTTCTTCAGGGCTTCAGGTAAGAAGGAGGGGGCTGGATCTTTCCCTGCATGGAGTGCTGGTGAAGACAGGCATCTCTGGGGGTGCAGCAAAGCGGTGGATTGCTGGACTGGAATTGTAACCAAGAACCATGGAGTCTAGTAGAGAAATTTCTGGTTGCTGCTAAAGAAGCACCAGCCTAGGGCTGGTGGCCTGAGGCGGCACTAACCAACCCTTCCCGTACGGAGAACTACAAATTCCCAATTTGTGGTGAATTTGGGTGTTTTGTGGAGAATTTGGTGAGGTGTGGACTCCTGAGCGGAGTTTGGCAACCAGAAAGGGGAGCCTTTTGGACCCCATTTGTAGCAGCAGGGGTCTAGGCAGCTGGACAGAAAATTAAGGGGAAAGGATCCCATTTAGAAATAGACACAGTTTGTAATTTTAGAAATGGTGACAGCCACAGCAACCTTTCCCCACGGGCCAGGTGTGGTGATTTGAATCCCACCAGCAGGCAGCCATCCTGCACCCAAAACTGCTCCAGGATACCCCGCACTTCACGGGAACTTCTGCAGGGAGATCTTGTGAAACCTCCTAATGAAGATTTTATTTTATTTTTTTATTTGTTTATTTATTCATTTTTCTTCTGAGACTGGTGAAATTAACAGAAGGGAGAGGGTCTAGGAGGTGGAGTGCAATGGTAGACGGGATACAAGTTTAGCTCAGGTATCCCAGAACAGCAGGTGTGATTATGTGTGCTAGATCATTCCTGGTAGGGAATATTGGAGGTAGACTGGCAGTTAGGGGAGTGCAGTGATCTGGAGGATTGCTGGATTCAGGCTGCAACCCTGAGCTGCAGAGTATGATTGAAAAGTCTTTGTGCTGGCACATTAAAGCAGCAGGCACCAGTAACAACAACCAGCCCCTCCCCCATGGAGACTGACTGTAAGTCTTTGTGCTCCGGCACTAAGGCCATGGGCACCAATGGCAACCTGCCCCTTTCCCACGGAAGTTTACAATTTCCAGTTCAAGGGGAAACTAAGAGTTGAGTAGAAAAGCTGGTGAAATGTGGACTCCTGTGCCAAATTTGGAGGGCAGATAGACGTGCCATCTGGATCAGGACAGCCGAGACTAGGAGGCCAGACAGGAAGCAGACATATTTTGAAAATTCAGAAATGGTGACTGCATAGAACCTCCTCCTATGGGCCAGGAGCGGTGAGTTGAATCCCACCTGCAGGCAGCCATCCTACACCTAAAATGGGTCCAGGACAACCTACACTTTACGGGAATTGTTGTAGGGAGATTCGTGCAACCTGCCAGACAAGATTCCTTTTGAAATCCGTGACACCAACATTCCCGCAGAGTCTCAGCGCCAAACAGGTAGCCAGGCAACCATCAAAAAAAAATAATAATAATAAAATAAAAACAGTGTAAACCGAGAAATAGGTATAAGCCTGGGAGCCATGCATGGTGCCACCTGCTGTCCAGAAAGTATATTGCAACATAAATATATTCCCGCTAAAGTTGATCCCTGCGTCATAGGTATAGGGGTATATATATATATATATAATTTGTTGCTGTTCGTGCTGGTGGTGGTGGTAGTCCCCTGTTTTTATTTTCATCCTTTTCTTATAGGAGGTATTGTTAAATTTTTTATTTTATTTTATTTTATTTATTTATTTCATTAATACTATTCTTTTTTCCTCTCACTTCCTCTCCTTCCCTTCTTATGGTTGCTGAGAGTGCATACATCAGAGTATTAGAGTTGGGTTTTTTTCATTTCTTTTTTTATAATTTTATCAGCTTATGATTTGTATCATTGTTGTTGTTGTTTTTTGTCTGTTTGTTTACTTGGTTCTGATTGTATGTGCATCTACGTGTGCTTGGGTGTCTGGTAGAGCTTTTTTGTCTGTTTATCTCTTTGTTTTGTTTCAATGTGTTTTGTGCTTTGCTAAATTCTTGGGTTGGCTATTTTCCCTAACTTCAATTTTCACATTCAATAAGAACATGGGGGAACAGGGGACGATGGCTGACTGGAGCTAGTTTTCAACAAAAACTCCAGTCTACAGGGATAGATAATGGCCAGAAAGAACCCAATGAAGCTAAAAGAAGGGAGCCAAGCTGAGAGAAGAGACAGATAAATGCACATCTCCCCTGCGAGGCAAGCCACAACTCCAAGGAAACGAATTTCAGGTACAGAACTCATCCCAAAGAGGACAGATGTCCATACCCTCCTCCCAGAGAGTTGCTTGCTGGCTGTGGGATCTCTACTAGTGACGAACTGAGGTTCACTTCCCTACCCCACCAAAGAGAATTGTTGGAAGCTGGGTCTCCTTCTCCAGACAGCCCTTGCTGGAAGCCCAGGAATTCCGTTGTTCAGCAGAAAATTCAAACAAATATTTTCCCTGCCTCTCTGAACTTCCAGTCTACCCTTCCCCCTGGCCTGGCAGTCTAGAAGTCAAACCCCTGCAGAAACCAGAATGTCTATAATTCCTGGCTAGGGCTGGGTACTGCATAGACAGAAGCAGTGCAGCTTTGCTGTACTAGTGACTCCAGTAACAGTACAGAAAGACATAGAGGGAAAGGAATCTGACCAGGCTCTAAGAAAGTGTATCTCAGCAGCGAGTAGACTTGGGGCTCTGCGCTATGGGTGGAAACTCAGGAGTTGCTGAGGTGCACGAGCCCAACTGGAGACACCTCCCACCCAACATCAGCAAGGTGGGAAAGAGACATCAGGCCCCTTGCTCCAAACCTTCTACTTCTACTGGACAGGCCTTTCTTACACCTTGGAGAACCAGAGTGAGTCACTTGAGCTACCAGTAGACTCCTACTATCTAGTTGCTGGAAACCTTTTGTGTTTTCCAAGTAGAGTGTGGGTACTAACTGGGTCAATAGGTTTGGAAGTACTGAACTAGGCAAATTAACCAAGAAGCCTCCAAGATGGTATCCTGGCTCTGTTGTGGAAGGTTGGACTTTCCTCTTCCATGCATTACCTGTGGAGGACAGGTTGTCTTAGTTGCTAGTATTTCTCCAAAAATTGAGACTGCAACCCAGAGTCACTGTTTCACTAGGTTTAGACAGTGATCAGCAAATTTGAGACAGACCCACCTACCCCCTCTATACCAAGCAGGCCCCTAGAGTCACACACTGTAGTACTGTTCAGGTCCTTTGCAAAAATGTAGAAGAAAAGCTGCAGTCACCAGTCCCAGCTCTTTGGTGAAGGGCTGGTCAGTCACAGCCCCACAAACCTCAAATCCAATTTCACTTTGCCTGCTCATCTAGCTAAACAGTGAAGAACAACCATGTAGTGGAATCAGAGGAAAAACTCTGGCAACATGAATAATCAGAACAGTTCAACTCCCCCAAGGAATGACAAATCAGCCAGAGGACCCAATAAACAAACAGATGGCTGAGATGTCAGAAATTGAATTTAGAATTTGGATTGCAAACAAGATCAACAGAATGGAAGCAAAGTTGGAAATAGAAATCTTAGGAACAATTGAAAAGATGTCATAAGAATTCAATTAATTCAAAGACAAAATCACCAAAGATTTAGACACATTGAGAAAAGAAGTTGCAGCCTACCAAGATATGAGAAATAAAGTAGAGTCCCTCAGTAACAGAATGGAGCAGGCAGAAGAAAGGATTTCTGACACTGAAGACAAAGCTTTAGAAAGTTCCCAAATGCTCAAAGAGGAAGAGAAGTGGAGAACAAAAATGGATCACTCTCTTAGAGAGCTCTGGGATAATTTAAAGAAAACTAATATACACCTCATAAGAATTCCTGAAGGCAACAAGATTGCTTTGAAAGGCACAGAGGCTCTACTTCATGAGGTAATGAAGGAGAATTTCCCAGACATGCCAAGCGATTCTGAAATCCAGAGAGTAGACAACTTCAGAACCCTAGTATGACTCAATCCGAATAAGACTTCTATCAAAATAAGGCATATTATAATTAATTTTGCCAAAGTTAATATGAAGGAGAAAATTCTACAAGTGGCCGGATGTAAGAAAACCTACAAGGGGAAGAATATGAAAATATCTGCAGATCTCTCTGCTGAAACCTTTCAGTCTAGAAGAGGATGGTCATCTACCTTCACCTCCTAAAACAAAACCATTTTCAACCCAGGATCCTGTACCCAGCTAAACAGAGTTTCATTTATGATGGCAAAATTAAATACTTTAATGACATTCACATGCTGAAGAAATTTGCAATAACTAAACCAGCTCACCAGGATATTCTCAGGCCCATCTTCCACAATAACCACCACAATGCTTTACCACTCAAGTAAACTCACCCAGAAAATTTTGATCAAAACTGAGCTTCCACAGTGGTGAAAGGATTAAAAATGTCCACTGGATCTTCAAAAAATTTGACACCCAAAGTAATACCAGGCTTATCACTACTCTCAATGAATGTGAATGGCTTAAACTGCCCTATAAAGAGTCACAGGCTGTCTGACTGGATACAAAATATCAGGCCAGACATCTGCTGTATACAAGAATCTCACCTTACCTTAAAAGATAAATACAGACTTAGCATGAAGCGTTGGTCATACATAATTCAGGCAAAAGGCAAACAGAAAAAAGAAGGATTGGCAATTTTATTTGCAGATACAACAGGCTTTAAACCAACAAAAGTAAGGGAAGACAAGGACGGTCACTTCATATTTGTTAAGGGAAACATTCAACATGGTGAGATCTCAATTATTAATATTTATGTATCCAACCTGAATGCTCCTCAATTTATAAGAGAGACTCTAACGGAAATGAGCACCACTCTACCGATGGTGACAAAGTGAGACTCTGTCTCTAAAAAAAAAAAAAATAGTAGAAGAAGAAGGTAATCCCATTTACAATAGCATAGCCACAAAAAAATAATACTCAGGAAGATACTTAACTGATAAGGTGAACTATAGAACACTGAGGATAGAAATTATAGATAACACAAGCAAATGGAAATACATCCTATGCCCATGGATTGGAAGAATTAATACTGTTACAATTACCTCCTAAAACTATCTACAGATATAAAATAATCTGTCTCAAAATAACATTATTATTTTTCATAGAAGTATTAAAACAAATGTGAAATTTATATGAAGCCTGAAAAGAACCCAAATAGCTAAAGCAATCCTAAGCTAAAAGAACAAAACTGAAGGCATCATATTACTTGATTTAAAATTACACTATACAGCTAAATTAATCAAAAAATCAATGCCGGTATAAAAATAGACACAGAGATCAATGGAACAGACTAGAGAAGAGACAAATAAATTCACATATTTACAACCAAATTCACATATTTACCACCAATTTATCTTTGACAAAGTCAACAAAAGCATACACTGGGGAAAGAATATTCTTTTCAAGAAATGGTGTTAGAAAAATTGTATTTCCATATGCTAAAGAATATATAAAAAAGCAACTTCAAAAAAATTAAAGACTTAAGTATGAGATCCAAAACTATAAAAATACTAGAAAAAAACAAGGAAAATTATTCTGAATATTGGGGTAGGCAAAAATTACATGACTAAATTTCAAAATCATAGGTAACAAAGAAAGAAAAATAAAAAAAAAGACAAATGAGATTTAATTAAATGAAAAGAAAATCCATAGCTAAGGAAATAATCGACAGAGTGAGTGGGAAATCTTCAGAATAGGAGAAAATTATTTGCATATTAAGCATCTGACAGGGGACTAATATTCAGAATTTATAAGGAACTCAACAACAGCAACAAAAACAAATAATCCTATTAAAAAGTGGGCAAAGGATATGAGTAGACATTTTCAAAAGAAGACTTATAAGTGGTCAACAGGTACATAGAAATGCTCAGAGAAGGTTCTATTCACATCTCTCCTGGGCACAGGATGGGAGTGTTTGGCACACCTTTTGTGTGAGGAACATTACCACAAGAGGTTCTCTACCTAACAAAATCAAATAATTTGACCTGGTTGTTTGTACTCTCATATTAACCTGAAATAAATCAACTTTAAAAAAGTGCTCAACATCACTAACCAACTAAAAAATCCAAAAGTAAAACTACAAAATTATACAAGACAAAATGGCTATTATTAAAATTCACAAAAATAACATAAATGTTGTTGAGGATGTGAAAAAGAAAACTCTTATACACTATTGATGGGAATGTAAATTAGTAATCCTCTATTAAAAACTGGATATTTATTAAAGAACAACAACAAAAAATAAAACTACCATTTGATCCAGCAATTCTACTACTGAGTATCTAAACAAAGGAACAGAAGTCATTATATCAAAAAGATCCCTGCACTTGTTTAGCTCAACACTATTTACAACAGCAATGACATGGAATAAACCTAAGTGTCCATCAACAGAAAATTGGATAAAGAATACATGTTCACAGAGGAATACTATTCAGTCATGAAAAATGAATTTTTGGTAGCAACATGCATGAAACTGGGGGGCATTATCTTAAATAAAACAGATACAACATAAAAAAAAACCACATTCTCTCATTTATAAGCTAAATTTTGCATACTCATGGATGTAAAGTGTGGAACGATAAACAATGGACACACAGAAAGGTGAGAAATTTATCTAATCTGTAGTCATTTAGCTTCATGGTAGTATAGTCATGTTAGTGTTTGCAAAGTATGTTTTTATTCAATCTTTTATTTATGTTTTTAGGTTGAAGGTGGGTTATTTCTAGAAAGTGTAAAATTTAGTCTTCTTGTTAATCCAAAATTATAATGTATGTCTTTCACTGGTATGTCTAAATTGTTTAAATTGAATATGATTATTGATATGGTTGTTATCAAATTTACCATATATTGGTAGCTTTTTTCCTATTATTCTTTTTATTCTTTTCCACTCATTTGCTCCTTTTGCTTTAATTGAGCAATTATTATTCTATTTTATCTTTATTATTGACTTATTATTTTCTTTTTCTTTTTTTTTTTAACTTCAGGTTAATGTGAGAGTACAAACAACCAAATCACAATATTTGAATTTGTTGAGACTTTCTTATAGTTATATCCTGCACCCTAAAGGTGTGCCATACACCTCTACATTGTGCCCATTCAGTGGGTGCATCCCAATCCTCCTTCCTTCCTTATTCTTCTTCCCCCCCAACTTTAATTGAAGTGACTTTTCCTCCTATGTGGGTATGAATTAAATCATCTACCAGAATCATATTATTACTGAGTACATTGGATATTTGCCTTTCCATTCTTGGGATATTTAACTGACAAGAATGTGTTTCAACTCCATCTAGATTAATAAAAAAGATGTGAAGTCATCATCTATTTTATAGCTGAATAGTATTCTATGGTATGCATATACCACAATTTGTTAATATATTCCTGAATTGACAGGCATTTAAGTTGTTTCCACATCTTACCAATTGTAAATTGAGTTGCAATAAACAATTTAGTGCATATGTCCTTATGATGAAATTATTCATTTTTTCTTCTGGGTAGATGCCTACTAGTGGGACTGTATGGTCAAATGGGAGATTTAATTTTAGTTCTTTCAAAATTCTCTATATTTCTTTCCAAAGAGCTGTATTACTTGGCAGTCCCACCAACAATGTAAAAGTTTTCCCCTTTTCTCCACATCTACATCTTTGGGATTTTGTGATATGTGCTAATTATATTTGCTTCTCTAGATTTTTTTACCGTGCATCTTTTATTAGTCAGAATACGTCTTCAAATCATATTACACCATTTTATGTCTAACATAAGGACCTTACAACAGCATCCCTTTCACCTATTATGCTTTTTTGTCATATACTTTACTTTTGTATACAAAAGGACAATGCATTGCTAATGTCTTCTGCATTCATTTTCTTTTAGAGCATTCAAAAGGATAAAAAATTCACTTTATTTCTACCATCATTTATTTAATTTTCAACATTATTTATTTTATCATCAGATTCTACTTTCTCTCAGTTGTCATGTCACTTCTACCTGGAGATTTTTTTTTTATTTTAAGTCTGTGGGCAATAAATTTTCATAGATATGTTTTCCTTGGGAATGTGTTTATCTTTCCTTCTTATTTTCACTATGTATAGAATTTTAGGTTGACAGAATTTTATATCACTTTAAAGATGTTGTAAAACTTTTGCTTTACATTTTCTGGCTGTTTTCAAGAATGTTTTTGTCTTTCATTTCCAGTAGATTTTGCATTGTATGCCTAGAGGTATGTGGATATTTATTTTGGGGAAATTATCCTATCATATATATGATTGTGTCTTTCATTTGTAGTGTTTCCATTCAATTATTTGTTATAATTTTCATCTCTTTACTAAAATTGCCCACCCCGTGTTATACTTTTTAGAAATTTATATGTTAAATTTAATTTTAACATACAATGTACTCACTAGTAATGTATAGTGTATATATTTCCTTCAGGAAGACTTCTCCTTTACCTGCTATCTGAATTTAATTTAGTTTTTCTCTCATGTATTGATGTATTTATTAATCCTCTACTTTATAATTGGAATTGCATACATGTGATGTTTATTTTTCCATTATTGTAATAATTTCCTTAGAAGAATGTTACTGAAATCCATCCAAAGTTTTCAAAAAGATTCAAAATTTTTATCATTTTATGGCTGAATAGCATTACATGGTATACATATACAATATTTTATTAATCCACTCATGTACTGATGGATACTTGAGTTGTTTCCACATCACTATGATTGTGAACTGTGCTGCTGTAAACATTTAAATGCAAATATCTTTATGGTAAAGTGTCTTCTTTTCTTTTAGGTAGATACCTACTAATAAGATAACAGGATAAAATGGTAGGTATACTTTTTCTGCTTGAGGACTCTCCATATTTATTTCCACAGAGGCTGAAATAAATTACAGTCTCATCCAAAGGAGATGAGTGTTCCTTTCTCGCCACACCCACACTAGCATCTGTTGTTTTAGGACCTTGGGGTGTGGACCATTCTCACTAGGGTTAGATTATATTTGAAATTGGTTTTGATTTGAATTTCTCTGATGATTAAGGGCAATGAGAATTTTTTTCATGTGTTTGTTAACCATTCATCTGTTCTCATTAAAAAAGAAATGTTTCTGTTCATGTCTCTTGCCCAAGTTTTAATGGGATTGTTTGCTCTTTTCTTGTTTATTTTCTTAAGTTCTTCATAGATTCTGGTTACTAGCCACTTTGTTGGTTTTAGAGAATGCTAACATCTTCTCATATATGAAGGTTGACTCTTTACTTTGTTAATTATGTCTATAGCCGAGCAGAAACTTTTGTACTTGGTGAGATCCCATTTATTTATATTATCTGTTGCTGCAATTATCAGTGGGATCTTCTTATGATTTCCCTATGCTCATAAGATTACAATTTTTTTCAACATTTTATTCCAGGTTTTTTATAGTTTCAGATCTTACATATAAATATTTTACCTACCATAAGTTAATTTTTGGAAGTGCTAACTGGTGAAGGTCCAGATTCAGTATTTTTTTTTAATATGAAGCTAACCAGTTCTTCAAGCACAATTTATTAAATAGGTTTCTTTTCCCTAGTGTATTCTTTTGTTTGCTTTGTCAAAGATCACATGGCTTTTTTCATCTCTAAATTCTCTGTTATATCTCACAGATCTATGATTCCATTTTTATGCCTGTACCATGGTGTGTTGATCACTATTGTCTTGTGGTAAAACCAGATATGTTCTTATTTTGTAGAATTGCATTGGCTATTTGGGATTTTTTTCTGGCTCTATATAAAAATAGAGAAATATTTTTTCAAGATATTCAAAGTATAACATTGATATTTTAATGGAGTTTGCATTCAATCTGTAGATTGCTTTGGAAATTATAGACATTTTGACAATCTTGGTTCTTTCTAGCCATGAAAATGATCTGTTCTTCCATCTGTTAACAATCTTGCTATTTCTTTTCTTAGTGTTTCATGGTTATCTCTATAGAGATCCTTCACATCTTTTGTTAAATATATTATATGGAATTTCATTTTCTTTGATTCTACTTTGTAAGATATTATGTCTTTTATTTGCTTCTCAAATCGACTGTTGTTGGCATATATGAAGGCTACTTCTATGTGGTCATTAATTTTTATACTCTGAGATATTACTGTATTTCCTGATCACTTTTAGGAGTCTTCTGGTTGAGATCATGGGGTTTACTAAGTATCAGATCTTATCATTAGCAAAAAGTAATACTTTGACCTTCTCTATCCCAATTTGGGTACACTTGATATCCTTATTTTCTCTGATGGCATTGTCTAGGATTCCTGGCACTATTTTAAATAGCAATGGTGACAATGGGTATATTCATCTGGTTCTACTGCAAAGTGGAAATGCTTTTGGTTTTCCTTGGTTCAGTATGATTTTGGCTGTGGATTTGTCACACTTATTTTAGATGCCATTGACTTGAAAGCAACAAAAGTAAAGTAAGACAAAGATGAACATTTTATGCTGATGAAGGGAATAATTCAACAGGACAACATATCCATTCTAAATATTTATACACTCAACTTGGGAGCTCCCAGGTTTATAAAGGAAATTTTACTCATTCTAAATCGTATGATAAAAAACAATACCACAATATTTTGGAATTTCAGTACCACAACTGACAGAACTGGTCATATCCTCCAAGCAGAAATTAAATAAAAGAAACTTTAGACTTAGAATTCACTCTAAGACAAATGGGCTTAATGGACATGTACAGAACATTTCACCCCAACATTACTAAATATGTATTCTTCTCATTGGTTTATATTATTTTCCAAGATTGATTACATTCTATGACACAAAATAAGCCACCACAAATTTAAAAAAAAATAAATAATACTATGTATCTTGATAGACCTCAGTGAACTAAAAGTTGAAATCAATTCCAACAAAAACACTCATCACCTCACAAAGTCATGAAAACTAAACAACTTGTTTCTGAACAATATCTGGGTCAAGGAGGACATAAAGAAGGAAATCACTAGATTTCTCAAACAAAGCAACAATAGTCCACAAACGATCAAAACTAAAATACTGAAAAAGTCCTAAGAGGGAAATTCATTGCATTAAATGCTCACAGACAGAAGAAAAGAAAGAACACAAATCAACAATTTAATTAATCCTCTAAAGGAATTGGAAAAGGAAGAGAAATAATCCCAAAGATAGGAGAAGTACAGAAATAAACCCTCAAACAAAGCATAGGAAAAACACTGGATGATATCAACCTGGGGAAAGACTTTATGAAGAAGACTGCCATGGGAATTGCAACAACAAAAAAATAAACAACTGGGACTTAATTAAACTGAAAAGCTTTTGTACAGCTGAGGAGACAACATCAAAGCAAATAGACAACATACCCAATGAGAAAGAATATATCCATATTTTGAATCAGACAAAAGCTTAATAACTAGGATTTATAGAGAACTCAAATTAATGAACATGAAAAAAGCCAGCAATCCTATACATCAATGGGGAAGAAAGATGAAAAGAACCTTCTCTTAAGAAAACAGATGAATGGCTCACAAACATATGAAAAAATGCTCATCATCCCTAATTATTAGTGAAATACAAATTAAAACCACCCTGAGATACCATCTAACCCCAGTGAAAATGGCCCATGTCACAAAATATCAAAACTGCAGATGGTAGCTTGGATGTGGAGAGAAAGGAACACTTTTACACTGAGCAACTATCCAGAAGGAACAAAACCTTTTATTATAAAGATACTTGTACTAGACCAGCAGTTCTCAACCTATGGGTCATGGTCACTTTGTAACAATGAAAATACATCTTGTATATCAGATATTTCCATTATGATTCATAACAGTAGCAAAATCATAGTTATGAAATAGTGACAAAAATAATTTTATGATTGGGGGGTTACCACAACATGAGGAACTGTATTAAAGGGTCACGGAATTAGGAGGCATTATGAAGGTTGAGAACCACTTCACTACACTGTTTATCTCAGCTCAATTTACAATCACCAAAATGTGGAAACAACCTAAGTGTCCCTCAACCCAGGAATGGATTGGTAAGCTATGGTATATGTATGCCATGGAATACTATTCAGTCACTTAAAAAAATGGAGATTCTGCAGCATTTGTATTAACCTGAATGGAGGTGGAACACATTAGTTTTAGTGAACCATCACAGGAATGGAGAAGTATAAATCCTATGTATCCAATATTGATATGAGGACAATTAATGACACGGTGGGGTTGGGGGAAGGGGCGAGGAGAGAGAGAGAGAGAAGGAGCTGGGGGGTAAGGAAAGGGAAAAAAAAGAAAATAGTGACTAATTCTCACATAAGTTGGAAGTAATTTTAACCAAAGTACATTATTTGAATAGTAAATTTTAATTCTACTTGTTAATAAGTTGTTTAGGATATTGCATCTACATTTATAAGTGAAATATGTGTAATTTCCATTTATAATGATATATTTTTTTCCAAGTTTAATATCAGGTATATCCAGATGTAGTAGAATGAATTTGAAGGATTTCTTCTTTTTCTATTTTCTATAAGATTTGGCATGATCTTTTGTTTAAAAAAATTATCTTCTATTTTTATGTATTAATATTAGTTGTCTAATTTTTGAGACTTTGAAAAAAAAAGAGTATTCCCAGAAATGATTCTCCTCACTATTTAGAGGCCTGCGGGGGGAGGTGTATTTTCTCTCTTACCATCAAAAGTTTCCATAATTCCAGTAGCTAGCATTTCATGTGGTTTCTTTGTTTTCTTGCTATAATTTTATCTTTTCATAATTTCAAGTTTAATTGTATCTGGGATTGAGGCAGAACTTTGCTTTAAATTCCGAAATATATATTGTTCTTTTTGATCATCCATATTCGATGCTGTGATGTGCTTCCCAAATGCTCACAAATCCTCCAACTCTTTTAAGACTGAAGCACTCCTTCCCTCAGCTTTTGGGACTATTGGTAGTTGGCTGCTCTTTGCTGAGTTCTTCTCTGGAAATTGCCCCTGGCTAAAGACAGTCATCTCATTCAAGGCTCATGTTTGTAGGGAGGCAGATATCCAAAGACTGGCCATTGCCTCAATTCAGACATCTATGAGGGGCTTTCCCAACTTCAGATGTTCCTTAAGGGATCAACTTAGACATTTGTTGGGACTTTGATAGAGTTCAACTTCTTGCTCTATCTACCTTGATTTATTCTTCCACTATCACTTGTCCTCATCTTGACAGCATTGCCAAATAAATACACTTCCTGCATGCATATTTCTATCACAGAGTCTGCTTCCCAGGAAACCTACACTGCATTGTTACCACTGTATGTTATTTAATGTATATAATATTTTGCATGGAAAATATATTCCATCATCCTTGTGCTTGGACATAAAAATTAACTCATTTAATAAAATGTGTCATTTGTTTCAATAAAAAAAACAAAATATTCTGTTCTAAAAATAATAATAATACAGCATGCTATACCTTCCAATGTAAAAAAAGAAACAAACAAACAAAATCAGGTCAGAACTAAATTAAATGGAGAACAAAGTAACCACTCAGAACATTAACAGAACAAAAGCTTATTCTCTGGAAAGGTAAACAAAAATAATAAACCCTTAGCCAGATTAACCACAAACAGAAAAGTAGATCAGTACTACACTCAATCAAAAAAGGGGGGAAAAGTAGACACCAAAGAAATATAATATATAATCACCAAATGCTTAAAAAAATCTCTATTCCAGAAAATTTAAAATGTGGAGGAAATGGAGAAATTCCTGGAATAATACTTCCTCTCTCAACTCAATCATGAAGAAATAGAACTCTTCAACAGACCAATTTCAAGTACTTGAAATTGAAACCATAATTAGAAATATTCCAAAAAATAATGTCCTGTACAAAAGGGTTTCACGTCAGAATTCTACCAAACTTGCAAAGAAGAGCTTATTCCTATATTAGAGAATCTATTCCAAAACATTGAGATGGAAGGAACCCTGCCCAAATCCTTCTATGAAGCAAATATCACAATGATACCAAAACCGGGAAAGAACGCCCCCAAAAGAAAACTACAGACCAATATAACCAGTAAATATTGATACAAATATTCACAACAATATAGTACCAAGAGAATGCAGCTATGGATGAGAAAAATAATTCAGAAGATGGCAGACTAGAGACATCTCCTGACCAGTCACTCTCATTGAGACTCAGGATAGAGGAGTCTAGCCACCTCTGGCTGGGGAATCCTGCCCAGAAACAATTCTCGGGGCATACTAAAGCAGTAACAGACTCCAGGTGCCAATGCAAAGTACAGGAACTGAGAAAAAAAAGCACGGAAGACAAGTGCCTTGGTACGCACAGAGGTTGACTGCCACTCTTTTGGAGAACACAGACAAGAAAGGGCTATCCTGTAGTTTCTTGTTCTTGTATTGGGATGCTAGCTAAAGATGTCCTAAAAAAGTTTAAATAAGCAAGTAAACTCTAACAGTGTCTGGCAGATGGGATAGATGGGATTGAATCACCAGGTGGTTTTGCTACTAACAGGATGCCACCATTGTGGGAAGGTCACATGATAGGAACAGTCCACAGGGTCTTAGTGTATGGCCAACTCTAGTGTGCCTGATGAGCTCAGGAAGCCATCCTTAGGGTGAGTTGAACAGCTCCCACACACGAAGGAAATCCACATTGTGACTAAATGGCAGTGCTTGGGAAGTCAATGCATGCTTCCTTGGAAATCTGGTGAGAGCTTCAGGATTCTAATACTATGAAGACTTAATGATAGTGAAGTGTCCAGGTCCTGACTAAGGGCATATAAATCAGGAAGACAGATCCTCGTGTCCTCTGCAGCTAGATGGTGGCTTTTGGCCCCATCTTATACTGCAAAACCAGTGTGTGTATTCTTAACTCCACAGCACTACCTGGCATACAGGCAATATACTGAAATATCTATATTTCTTTTTCTTTTTTTCTTTTTTATCATCTTTCCCTAATTTTATTCCCTGGTTTTATTTTTGTTATTGTTGGTATTTGTTTTGCTTTGTTGTATTTTTTATTTTTGCATTGTTCAATAGCAAGAGCTCTTCCATTTCTGCTATGGTTTTTCAATCCCTTTTATTCTTTCTTTTTATTTATCTTCCTTTTTTATCTCTTTTGGTAAATATTTTTCTACTTTTCTCATCATTGCAACACAAAAAATTAACATATCCTTTTTTGTCAATTTGTATTATTTTAAATTTCCTTGTCTACTTTTACTGTATTTTTTCTTTTCTCTGATATTCTTTATTCTACTTCATTTTGTATTCTATTTATGGGAAAGAGTGTGGGTGAGGAGGGGTCACAGAATTGGTCTGCATCAAGAAAGCCTTCAGCTCATGGTCTAGGCTGGCCTTCTAAATTTGGCCCTTGGAAACATGGCATTGGTAGGTCCCTACTGTAACATACTGCTGATATTTTTTCTATATTTGGCAGAGGAGGTGTCTTGCTTTTTCTCAGATTAGTAAGAAGCTCTTATCTTCAAGGGATCCATCCAGCCTACCCCCCTCAAAGTCAGGGAATTGCAGGTATGGGTCACAATACCATGCTTTAACACCACCAATTCTCCTGTCTTTCTCTTTCTGCCTTCCTCCATTCTTTTTTAATTTTTTCTTTCACTCTGTCCTGTTTATTCTTTATCTTTTTCTTTCCTTTCTCCTTCTTGCACTTTATCCTTCTCTTACTTTTGGCCTCATACCAAAAGGCCATTTCAACACCTAAGCTCAGATAAAAGGTAATTTGAAGTGAAAGAGGCAGTGAGAAGAAAAACGAGAGGAAGAAAATGAACAAGAAGAAAACACATATAAGGAGGAACCAACAACAACAACAAAAAAAAATTGTCACAACATGAAAAAACAGAACAGAGCAACGCCCCCCCACACCCAAGGAATCATAGGGTAGCTACCACAGAAGATTTTACCAAAAAAGAAATAATGAACATGAAGGAAAAAGAATTAAAAATTTGCATGGCATAAACAATGAATAGAATTGAACAGAAAGTGGAAAATAATCAAAAGGAAATCCAACAACAGAACCAAAAAGTGGGAAAAAGGTATGAACAATATGGAAAGAATATAGTGGAGCTTAAGGAATGGAAGAAATCAATCAGGGAAGTTAAAGATGCAATAGAAAGTATCAATAACTATCTGACCATGGAGAAGAAAGTATCTCAGAGATAGAGAATAAATCTCTTGAGCTAATCCAGGCAGTAAAAGATGCAGAAAAAAAGAAAAACAGATGATACATGCAAAGGATTGCAGGACCTCAGGAAGCATTCAAACATACAAATTATAGAGATCACTGAAGGGGAAGAAGAATACCTTAAAGAAATGGAAGCCCTACCAGAGAATATGACAAAGGAATATTTCCCAAGTTATCACCAAAGATTCCAACACATTCCTTTTAGAGGGATTTCAAACCCTAGGTCATCTCAACACAAACAGAGCATCTACAAATACATTGTAATGAACTTTTCCAAAGTCAAGATGAAAGAGAAAATTTTCTAAACAGCCAGGAGTAAATTTCAATTAAACTATAGAGAAAAATCCATAACAGTGACAGAGGACTTTTTGGCTGAAACTTTTCAAACCAGAAGATGATGGCCATCTACCCTTATCCTTTTTACACAACACAATTTTGAGTCCAGAATTCCATATCTTGCTAAACAAGTTTTAAAATTGATGGAGAAATCAAATCTTCTACTGATATGCAAATATTGACAAAATTTGCCACAATACTAGGTCTGGCTGGGCCTGAGCAAGATCTTGTTGCTAAAAAATAGCCAGGCATTGTGGTGGGTGCCTATAGCACCAGATCCTTGGGAGGCTGAGGCAAGAGAATTGCTTAAGCTCATGAGTTTGAAATTTCTGTGAGCTGTGATGTCATCGCACTCTACTGAGGGCAACAAAATGAGACTCTGTCTCAAAAAAAAATACTAGTTCTACAGAAAATACTTAGACCTACTGCCCACACTGATCATCACAATGGACCACCGGCAAACACCCAGAAAATAAAGGACAAAATCTACCTTCAACAATAGCACAAAGGATAAAACTAAGCAATGGGCTTTCAGAAATTAAGATGAGGAGAATTCCATAACACTTATACATTATCTCAATAACTTTTTTTTTTTGAGACGGAGCCACAAGCTATCCCCCTAGGTAGAGTGCCATGGCATCACAGCTCATAGCAACCTCCAACTCCTGGGCTCAAGCGAGTCTCCTGCCTCCACCTCCCAAGTAGCTGGGACCACAGGCGCCCGCGGCAACACCCGGCCATTTTTTGGTTGCAGCCATCATTGTTGTTTGGCGGGCCCGGACTGGGGATTCGAACCTGCCACCTTAGGTTTATGTGGCTGGCACCTTAGCTGATTGAGCCACAGGCGCCGAGCCTATCTCAATAACTGTTAGTGGCTTGATTTCCCCACTGAAGAGGCACAGGCTGGCTAATTGTATAAAAACAAGCACAAGCTATCTATTTGTTATCTCCAGGAAACAAACTAACTTTGAAAGACAAAACAAGACTCAGGATGAGGGGTTGGAAAACAATATTTCAGGCAAATGGAAATCAGAAGAAAAGAGGGGTCACAATCTTATTGTCAACACAAGTGGATTTAAAGCAACTTAAGAAAAGCAAAGATGGTCACTTCACACTGATCAATGGAACAATACAACAAGAGGAAATTTTGATTCTAAATATTTATGCACTAAACTTAAATGCTCCCAGGTTTATGAAACACACATTAATTGATCTAGCAATATTATATCTTGTAACACCATAATAACTGGGGACATTAACATCCCTCTGGCAGAACTAGACAAATGCTCTAAGCAGAAACTAAACAAAGATACAAGGAACTTAAAAGCTACTCTAGAACAAATGGGCTTAATAGACATATACATAATGCACCATCCCAAAGCTAAGAAAAATAAGTTCATGTCGACAGCCCATAGAAGTTGAATTTTGTATTCCAAAATATAGACCATATCCTAGCATACAAATCAACACAATGAAAATAATTGAAATTATACCTTGTATCTCTTCAGACCACAAGATAATAAAGGCAAAATTCAAATCCAACAAAATTTTTTATCCCCACACTAAGGCAAGGAATCTAAAGAACCTTACACATAATGACAGTTGGACCAAGGAAGAGGTAAAGGAAGAAATCATTGTATTCCTCAAACATAACAATGAAGTGACAAGTTACCAAAATGTTTGGGATACTGCAAAATCAGTCCTATAAGGCAAATTTATTGCATTGGATGCCTATATATATAAAAAAAAAACAGGAAGAGAACATGTCAGCAACCTAATGAATCATCTTAAAGAAATGGAAAAGGAGGATAAATCCAATCTCAAATCTAGCAGAAAAAAAAAGAAATAATCAAAATTAAATCAGAAATAAAACTGAGAACAAAAGAATCATTCAATAAATTAATGAAACAAAAAGTTGGTTCTTCAAAAAGATAAATAAAATTGATAAATATTTGGGCAAATTAACTAGAAACAGAAAATCAAAATTTAATAATCTCAAGCAGTAATGAAAATGAGGAAATAACAATAGACACCACAGAGATACAAGAGATTATCCCTGAATACTATAAGTAACTCTATGTCTAGAAATTTGGCAATGAGTAGAAAATAGACTAATACTTGGAATCATACTATTTCCCTAGACTTAACCAGAAGAAATGTATCTCTTGAACAAACCAATATCAAGCATTAAAATTGAAGAAACAATAAAAAGGCTTCCAACAAAAAAATCCCTGCACCAGATGGCTTCACACCAGAATTCTATCAAACCTTCAAAGAAAAGCTTTTACCAATACTGCAGAACCTATTCCAAAACATTGAGAAGGAAGGAACCTTTCCCAACATAATGTATCAAGCAAACATCAATCTGACAACCAAAACCAAGAAAGGACTCAACTAAAAAGGAGAACAATAAACCAATTTCACTAATGAGTATCAACACAAATGTACTCAATGAAATCTTAGCTAATATATTACACCTACACATTAAAAATTATACATCATGATCAAGTAGTATTAGCCTTCCTTATCCCAGGGATGCAAGTCTGTTTTAACTTATGCAAATCCATAAATGTAATTCACCATATCAACAGAAGGAAAAACAAAGGCCATGTCATCCCTCAATAGACACAGAAAAAGCATTTGATAAAATTCAGCATCCTTTTCTAACAAGAACACTTAATGATACAGGCTTAGGTGGCACATTTCTTAAACTGATCAAAGCTATTTTGACAAACCCACAGCTAATATCATGAATGGAGTAAAACTGAAAGCTTTTTCACTTAGAACTGGAAACAGACAAGGATGCCCGCTACTGCCACTAATATTCAACATAGTGCTGGATGTTTTAGCCAATGCCATCAGGCAACAGGGGGCAGAGTAGGTCAAACTCTCACTCTTTGCCAATGATATGATCTTATACTTAGAGAACAAAAGACTCAACCACAAGATTCCTGAAAGTGATAAAAAATACTTATACCTCAGGATATAAAATCAATGTCCATAAATCAGTAGCCTTTATATATGGCAATAATAGCCATGTTGAGAAGGAAATCAAAGACACAATACACTTCATCCTACCTTCAATGAAAATAAAATAGCCAGAAATATACCTAACAAAAGAGGTGAAGAACCTCTACAAAGAGAACCCTACGAAAAGAAATAGCAGAAGACGTTAACAAATGGAAGAATATACCATGCTCTTGGCTGGGAAGAATCAACTTTATTAGTATGTTTATACTACCCAAAGCAATCTACAGATTCATTGCAATCCTGATTAGAATACCAACATCATACTTTGAAGAACTGATGAAAATAGTTCTTTGCTTTGTATTTAACCAGAAAAAAAGCCCGTATACCCAAGGCAATTCTTAGTAATTAAAACAAAGCCAGACACATAATTCTACCAAATGGAATTATATTCCAAGTCTATAGTAGTCAAAATAGCATGATATTAGTGCAAAAATAGAGACATAGATTTATAGAACTGAATAGAAAACTAAGAGATGAAACCAGTCACTTATAACCATCTGATCTTTGATAAACCAAAGAAAAGTGTCTATTAAAGAAAATAATGCCCCCCCCCAAAAAAAAAGAAAAAGAAAATAGTGCCCATTAAATAAATGGTGCTGGTAGAACTGGATAACCCACACTTTTCACCACTTACAAAAAATTGATTCAATATGGATACAAGATTTAAATACAGGATGGTCATAAAGTTTGTGTTCAATTTAAATAGACATGTATTTTAAATTACACATGAACTTTAGGGCCAACCTGTGTAAGACATAAAATTATACAAATCTTAGAAGAAAGTGTGGGAAAAACTCGTCATGATTTTGGACTTGAGAAAGATTTTATGAAGAAGACATCAGGGGCAATCACTACAACAAAAATAAACAAATGGGACTTAAACTGAAAAGCTGTTGCACAGCTACGTACACAACAATTAAAGCAAAGAGACAACCTTCAGAATGGGAAAAGACATTTGTGTGTTACAAATCTGACAAAGAGTTGATAACTAGAATCCACAGAGAATCAAATTAATCAACAAGAAAAAGCAAACAATCCCACTATCATTGGGCCGGAGACATGAACAGAACCTTCTCAGAGGAAGACAGATGAATGCCAAACATGAAAAAATGCTCATTGCCCCTGATCATCAGAGAAATGCAAATCAAAACCACCCTAAAATATTACCTAACCCTAGTGAGAATAACCCAGATCACAAAGTCCCAAAGCTGCAGATGCTAGTGTGCATGTTAAGAGAAGGCAACACTTTTATACTTAGTGTTAATGCAAACTAATACAGACTCTTTGGAAAGAAATATAGAGAATCCTCAAAGAACTCAAACTGGACCTCCCATTTGATCCTGCAATTCCACTACTACACATCTGCCCTGAAGAAATAAATATTATCAAAAGGAAATTTGCATTAGATTTTTTATCATAGCTTAATTTACAATTGCCAAGAAGTGTAAAAAATTAAATGCCCACCAACCCAGGAATAGATTAACAAACTTTGCTCCATGGAATACCATTCAGCCACAGAAAAGGAGACTTTATATCTTTTGTATTAATGTATCTGGATTTGAAGTACATTCTTCTTATTAAAGCATCACAAGAATAGAAAAACAGTTATCCAATTTATTTCATAGTAATATGAAGCCAGTAGAGGATCTAATACATGCCCACATAGGAGAAAAACTCAATTCAGTTCACGTTGGGGGAGGGAGAAGAAAGGAGGAGGAAGGGAGAACAGTAGAGGATTGGTGTGCTCCCACTTAATGGACACAATGCAAGAGTATATGGCGCACTTCTTGTGTGAAGGACACAACTACAAGAGGGATTGTATCTAACAAATGCAAACATTGTAATCTAGTTGTTTGTACCCTCACATTAACCTGAAATAAAAAGTAAAAAGACCTACTAAACAGAGATTTGAGTGGTTAACCTCAGCAATCTATGTTTTGGCGAGCCTTCTGGGTGGTCCCAGTACATGCTGACATTTGAAAGCTACTTTACTAAATTGTTCAGGTCTCAGCTGAGATATCACCTATTCTGGAAAGCCTTTCTTGACTATCCAACATTACATCATGTACTCTTTTCTGCATATTTCTATCACACTATGAGAAATACAATTTAAAATATGTCATACTACATTGTAATTGCAAATTTATTTGTCTCTATCAGAATAGCACCAGTTCTCTAAGGGTAGGAATAAGTATATGGCATTTCATGTATAGCTTCCAAAGTTGTTTGTGCCATGCAGTAGGCCTCCAGTAAGTATGTATTCAGTAAATAATTTTTTTGCTTCTTTTGGGGAGTCTCACTTTGTCTCCCCAGGTAATGTGCTATGACATCATTGAAGTGTTAAACTCCTGGACCCAAGTGATCCTCTTACCTCAGCCTCCCAAGTAGCTAGGACTAAAGTCATATGCCACCAGGCCCAGATAATTTTTGGTAAAGACAGAGTGTCACTCTTTCTCAGACTTGTCTTGAACCCCTGATCTCTACTTGTTCTCCTGCCTTGACCTTCCAGTGTGCTAGGATTAAAGATTTGGAGCACCACACCTGGCTTTTAATGAATAAATTAATAGAAGAGAACACAGACAAGATATGATTACTTTACACTTGGTATTAGAAACTCAGTATGTGAATGGGATTAGAATTCAGTTTGCACTAAGACAAGAATATTGTCTATGGTGGTGGTTAAGAATCTTTCTGAGGTCTGAGCCAGGACACCCTCTAGCCAAGATTAGGAGTTCAGACTATAGCCAAGGGTATGCTTTTAAACATCTGAAACAGGAATATTAGCCATAGCCTATTCTAGGATTAAGAGAATGCGTAGTTAATAAAGACAAACTCAGGCTATAGCTTATTTTTTTTAAAGGAATAAGCTACGAGACTAAAGCACAGATGCTGCATAGCTCTCATTCTTTTACTAAGTGTCCTCACTCACCAGGCTCAGCAGGTAGTGGCCAACCAGTATTAAATTCTAGCACACCATGGGCATGCACAGAGTAGGGACGGCTGGCATTATTCTTGAACACCACAGTAAGGATATCACCAACTTCTCCTCTGATAAGTGGACCTAATACAAGCGAAAGAAGTAAAAGTTAGATTAGTGGATGAGTAGAACAGGTGTCATTGAAAAAAGGGACATACATGGGAAGCCCCCAGTATTAGGAATTTGCCCTGAGAATGAACAATGTGGAGATTAAAAGTCATGACTGGCTCCATTTTTAGATTTAGAAGACATTATAGTGACATTGCTACACACAGGATGAAAGTACTTCATCAACAGTATTATTTCTTCAATTACTCCCAGTATTTTCATCTCAACCCTCTATAACAGCCCAAGGCTCTAGAGCAGTGGTTCTCAACCTTCTTAATGCCATGGTCCTTTAACATAGTTCCTGTGGGTCACGACAGGAACTGCTGCTCTAGAGAATCAGGCCTCTCTGGAATCATTGATGATGAGAATGTGACACAGAATACAGAATAGCAGCTGGGATCTCTACAGGGGTCAATCAATCCCTTATGCTCCAGGATGAGAAAGAAGACACCTATTGACCCCTACAAAGGTTAAAAAAAAAAAAACTATAGCAATATCCTAAAAACAAAAGCTACAGCTGTAATTAAACAGGGGTACAGGGGCAAAACTGGTTCCTTGTATCATTCTTTTTCTACTTTTTTATTCTCCTAAGTTCTTCTTCCTCTAGTATCTGTCAAAATCTACCACACTGAGAGGCCTCCATACCTGAAAGGTATAAAAACCTGGAAAAACCTGGTTTAAGTTGCAGCAAAGTTCATGAATTACTTCTTCTCCCTTCAGTGTTCCTTTTCATGGCTATTTTCTAAAAAATGAGCATGACCACAATTCCAGAATATCCTAAGATTGAGAATGGGGAATGGGGAATCCTTCATAACATGACATAGCTGCCTTAGGAACAGCTCTGGCTGCTCAATAGTAGGAGGAAAGTGGGATTCTCTTACCCAGGATTCCCAAGTGCTCTTCAGGTCCATTCCTTAGCTGAGGGATCCTGAATGTTCCATCAGTGTATTCCCTGAATACAGCTTTCTTGTATCTGGAACCCAGGAACCCATCCTCATTGTTCAGGAAAATGTGACCATAACTAGAATAATACAAAGAGTGGTATCAGCACTTTACACTCAGCCCCTTAGCTTCAGATAAGGAGAAGCTAAGTCAGAACCACACTCATTTTTCAAATAAAGAAGAAGGGGACCTAGTCTTTCTATTGCCAGACTGCAGGTTTTAGTATCTACTTATGTTGCTTGTTTGCCATAACCCAGATATGAATTTGTTGTATAATTAATATGGCAAGAGCACTAGGCTAAGAATCAGAAGCCCTGGGATCCAGAACCAGGCTTAATTATGTCTCTTATGGAATTAGTTTGACAAGAAGACAAAGTACAAGGTGGCAGAAAAGGTATTAACTTCTGCTGCAGCTAAAAGGCAACAAATAGTGAGACATACAGAGTAAATAGAATCTTACAAATTTCTTCTTATGGGATACTTTCCAGTTTACAAGCAGGTTTATAATGCATGTTATTTGACATTTCCAATCTATGAGGTAGGTAGGTAGGTCCCAGAAGTGCAAGCAGTGGCCTAGAGGTATCAGGACTTATTGACAGTGACACATCCAGCCAGAAAGGAAACCAGGACTTAGATTCAAGCCTACTGCTCCATCACTCCCTCCACTCTCTTCCTGTTTTTCAACTGTACCAGATCACTTAGACAGAGGAAGTCATTAGCCCTAATTTTCAAAGAAAGTTAGCAGGAAGACTTCAACTTTTAACAATCAATATAAACGGCAAGAAATGGCAAAAGTCAGTAAGAACACTAAAAACAAACTAGTGAAAAACTACTAATTTGTACCTGAAATTAGTTTGAATTTTCTCCTCATTCTTCTTTAGTAATGGAATCACCTAAGTTTTAGCTAAGCACATGGCTATCCAACCAGAGATTATATTTCCTAGATTTCTTTGCAACTAAGCATAACCATGTAAGTGTGGGATAATAAGGTATGAAAAAAAATGATGTATGTAACTCCCAAGTCACTCCTCACAGACAATCAATCTTACCCTGAACTTCTTTCTGCCTGCCTTATAGCTTGGCATAGCTACAACAGGAATAGGCATCTTGGTCCCAGAGATAAAAAGTAATTATTTGAGGGTGACACCATTTGCCTACCAGCCCTTTATTATACTCATATCTGTACTATTATGTGAATAACCAATAAAATTTCATCTTATTTAAACTATGTTGTTTTGGACTTTCTCCTACATACTTTAGTCTATACCTTAATGAATGCAATGCCATTTTGTCAAGGGAAAGATGATCTTGGGGCATTTGGTTCTTTATGTAAATTCTTCATGAAATTTAAGTCCCAGGGAAGGTACCATATTTGCCAGTATACCATAATGCATACTTCTTTGTCCAAATTTTTGAGAGGAAAATAAGGATATACATTATGTATCAGTAGTACAGCAGTGGGAGAAAGAATCCCAGGACTTCCAAGCTGCTGCACCCAACCACCTGGGCCTGCTGAGTGCATGGAGTTTCAGTCCAGGAGAACCCAGGATTTGATAGAAGTGGGTGAGAGTTGGCTCTGCTGAGTGCCATATCAGGGAATAGGGTGATAGTAGGACTGGTGAGGCAGGCTGCAGCCATGTAGCGTACGGACCAAAACCCAGCCATGCAGAGGGGATCAGGAACCCCTGGTAGACCCCAGGGACTCACCTGGTTAACTGCAGGGCTAAGTGGCCACAGAAGCTACCACCCTGCCAACCAGCCACACATACACATGTCCATCTCCACCAAGGCAGGGAGAAGGGATCCTGGGAGAGAGGGAAGGAGTAGCCTTCACAGTGTGGGCAGATGCAAGAAAGCAGTGTGATCTGTAGATTTACCAGGAAAGCATTAGCTTTCCCCAAAGGTGTCTCCTGGCCGAGAGCCAGCCACTTTCTTGAAGGATGTTTTCCTGAAAGTTTGGGCCAAAAATGTTGGTTCATATTACATGTATGAGTGCATTATACATAGAAAAATATGGTACTTCCAACTAATTTGAGGAAGAGAGGCAAAGACGAAGGGGTGCACAAGGTCATTTACTTTAGCCCCACACTATACCAATATAGGAGAAGTGCTGAGATGAAATTCAGAAGAACTGTATTCTAGTTCCTGATCCCAGGTCTCTTGGTATCATATTAGGTGATCTTAGATGAGTTCCTCCTCATTTAAGAGTTTCAGTATCTTCATCTGTAAAATGATTATCTGAAAGTAGGACCTCTCTTTTTCCGAAGACGTACCTGTCCTTCTCAGACTGGTTATGCCACTCCAATTCCCAGCTCCTATCAGGGCAATAGTCCCACTCCACCTCTTCTGCCATGATGTAGTAGATTCTTGCAGATTGGTAGTGTTGTTGAGGGGTGGCATGGTGGCCAGGACACTGGGAGACATTATAAATTGCCCTCATCCCTGCTTCTCGATGGTTGCCTGCCTGGCAATAAATCTCAAATGTCCCTGAGGGAGGACCAGAGAGCAAAACTTGAGTCAAAACATCCCTGGACAGGGCCTGGGGTATTTCTTGCCTCTCCCTATGCATACTGCAGAGAGTGAGTAGTCTCAGATAAGGGACTAGAATAAAAAGAGTATTACAAGTTTACTGAGACTATCGAACACAAACATTAAGAACTCCAACTTCAAAGCTACATGGTTTAAAATAATCTACTATATATTTCAAAATAGCTAGCTGAGGATAATTTGAGTGGTTCTTACATAAACAAAAGACAAATACTTAAGGTAGTAGATATCCTAAGTACACTGATTTGATCTTTACAAGTTATATGAATTTATTAAATTATCACATACCCTGAAATCCTGCATATGTACAGTACATCAATGGATTAACAAGCTCTGCTATATGTACACCATGGAATACTATTCATCCATGAAAAATATGGAGATATTACATCTTTTGTATTAACCTGGGTCGAGTTGGAACACATTCTTAGTAAAGTATCACAAGAATGGAGAAACAAGAATCCAATGTACTCAATTCTAATATGAAGCTGCCAGACGATCTAATAAATACCCACATAAGAGAAAAACTCAAATCAATTCAAGGTGCAGGCAGGGGAGCCGGGAGAAGGGTATAGGGAGGGGGATGGAGGGTTACAGTGTATGGAACACTTCTTGGGGGTGGGACACAACTATACGGGGACTCTACCTAACAAATGCAAACAGTGTATCCTAATTCTTTGTACCCTCAACGAACCTGAACCAATAAATAAAATAAAATAAAAATTAAACTCTGCTACTAGAATGATCAACTCTTTCTTCTTTGCCTTAGCACTGTAAGTCCCATATCTCAGGGAACTCCTTAATAATGGGCAAAGTGAGATGGTTGGTAACCCTATTTGTCACTTGTTAGCTATACATACAAAACCTTGTGGTAGTTTCTAAACCTCTGCATGTTTCAGTATCCTCATTGATAAGATGAGTTTTATTTTACTTACTTCATTTGCTTGTTTTAAAATTAATCACAATATGTGTATATTATGTTTAGCACAAGATATAGTAAATGTTCAATAAGTATAGCTATAAAGAAGTAAATAAAGATTTAATAATTATTCCAAAAAAGAAGTGACCACTCATGTCTCTTTTTCACCAAGTACAAAATAAATATAGGTTGGATTAAATAGTTAATTTTTAAAAATAAAAAATAACTTCTTAATGTAATACCTGACACCATAAAAATTCTAGAAGAAAATAGGGAAAACTCTTCTGGACGTTGGCCTAGGCAAAGAATTTATGACAAAGACTCCAAAAGCAAGTACAACAAAAACAAGAACGAAAATAAATAAATAAAATATTGACTGAAAAGTTTCCACACAGAAACAAAGAAATAATCAACACAGTAAATAGAAAACCTACAGAATGGGAGAAAATATTTTCAAACTACTTCTGACAAAGGACTAATATCTAGAATTTATTAGTAATTCAAATCAGCAAGAGTTATTATTTGTCAAGATTTGCAAAATCAAGTCTTGGATTGAAGGGATCACCTCTATGGTTTGTCTTACAAGGTTACAAGTGAATCTTTCTAAAAGTAGAATATAAACGTCTTAACACAATAACTAAGAAAATTGACATAAAGTCTATGTTAACCAGTTTGATGAAAATATTTCAAATTGTATATGAAAACACCACACTGTACCACATGATTGCATTAATGTACACAGCTATCATTTAATAAAAATAAATAAATAATAAAAATAAAAAAGAAAAGTAGGCAAAAGACTTGACTAGGCATTTTTGAAAGATAATATACAAATGTTCAACACACTTACAAAATTGTAAATTATTAATGAAACCACAATGAGATACCACCTCACTCCTGTCAGAATGGCCATTATTAAAAAGTCAAAACAACAAATTTTGTCATGGAGGTGGTGAAAAGGAAATGCTTATATACTGTTGGTGGGAATGCAATTAGTAAAACATCTGTGGAAAATAATTTCTGAAAGAACTCAAAGTAGATTTACCATTCAATCCATTGATCCTACTTCTTGGGATCTACCCAGGCAAAGAAGTCATTTTAGAAATAAAGACAACTGCACTTATATATTTATCTTAGCATAATTCACAACTGCACAAGTATGGAACCAAGCCAACATAAGTGCTCACCAACCAAATACTAAAGAACATGTGTATATATATATATATAATGGAATACTACTCAGCCATTCAAAGGAATGAAATAATTTTTTTGAGCAACATTATTCAAAGGAAAGTAGCCCAGGAATAAAAAAAACAAAAGCAAACAAACAAAAAACAAAATAGTGCATGTTCTCACTTAGTGGGAACTAAGCAGTAGGTATATATGGAAACACAGAGTGGCTTGGTGGACATTAGAGGCTCAGAAGGGGTAAGATGGGAGGGATATGTAGTATGAAAAATTACCTATTGAATACAAACTATTCAGGTGACAGTATATTAAAAGCCTTTACGTTTCCACTATATAATAATGAGGACCTACTTGTACTGTTACTTGATCACAAGAATGCTTACATAAGAGCATTGGAAATGACTTTGTTCATTCCTTTACATTTGAATGTTCAGATATTAGTCTTGAATATCTGTGCTATAGAGCTGCCTGGACTAGATTTCAAGCTCCAGATGTCTATGACAAGGATCAAAATATGTTGATCAAAAGAAACTAACCTTAGAACATTATTCTCATTGTCCCCATACTTTGCTCCCTACTGCCTATTCTAGTATTCATATTCCTGGCTTCAAACCCTTCCATTAGCTGGGCACAAACTCAGTCCCATTTCCCACATATTGTCTTAGACTCAATCAGGTTCCAACTAAATCCACCTCTGACTGTTTCTCTCAAATATCTCATTTCTAGGGTGGCGCCTGTGACTCAAAAGAGTAGGGTGCCAGCCCCATATGCTGGAGGTGGTGGGTTCAAACCCAGCCCTAGCCAAAAAAGAAAAAAAAAACTGCAAAAAAAATCTCATTTCTACCTTAGTATTTTTAAACGTGATGTTACCCTCTATCTAGAAGGCACACACCCACCCCAACCCCATATATATTGAGAACTCACTTACTATCCAAGACCCAATTTATGCTTTTTCTCTTCCAGAAAACTTTCCCTGATGATTCTAGCCCCAAGTTTCCTCTACATTCTTAGCCTCTCCACTCCTAACATACTTTACCAAACCACGAGGTTAAAACTAAGTATTCCTCTCTTTTAAAATGGCCCCTTCTACTAGTTTATAGACATCTTGAAAGAAGAGGCCAACTCTTTTCTTTCCACATCTACTTCCTAACTCTTCCATTTCCCTTACCCTGTTACATCTATTTTATTAATAAATCCTATCAGCAATTCCTTCAAAATTAGTTTTTAATTTCCACTGACACTTCTGCATTTCATGCCACCAGCAGCATCTCTTACCCAGAAAATTGCAATAGCTTCCCAGATGATTTAGGATGCTCTTTAGCAAATAAAATCCAAGGCACATGTCTCCCTTGCTTCAAATATTCTACTTATACCCATAATAAAGTTATAACTCCTTACTATGGTCTACAAGGCCCTAGATAGTATGACCTTCACCAACTTGTATGGCATCATATCATGTCAGTCTTCTCCTAGGTCAAAACACTCCAAACATACAAACTTTCTCTCTGATCCTTGAATAAGCTGTGCTTGTTGCTAACTTAGGGCACTAGAATGCTCTGCTCAGAGATGTTCATGTAACTCCCTTTCGTTAATTAAATCTCCACTTAGATGTCACATTTTTAGAGAGACCTTCCAGGAAAATCTTATCTAAAGTAATGCCCTCATTATTTTATCACGTTTCTGTATTTACTTCCTTCACAACATGTTTCACTATCTGAAATTATCTTATTTTATTTATGTGTTTATTAAAGACATCCTGAGAGCAAAATCATATCTGTCTTGTTTACCTCTTTACCCATCTTTGTACACAAAAAGTATAAATATGCATTGAGTGAGGGGTCAGGGTCTGGCATAGAAAAGAAAGTCTGATGATCACTTGAAGGGATGGGAACAAGTAGAAGATATTCTGAGTCATGTGAACTTAGGCTGTTCCCATCATTTGAATTTTCTTATATAGACAGTGTTGTCTAAGCCACCTTTTTTTTTTTTTGTCATGACAGAGTCTCACTTTGTCACCCTCAGTAGAGTGCTGTGGCATCACAGCTCACAGGAACCTCCAGCTCTTGGGCTTAGGTGATTCTCTTGCCTCAGGCTCCCAAGTAGCCTAAACTACAGGCACCCACCACAATGCCAGGCTATATTTTTGTTACTGTTGTTGAAGTATGGCCAGGGCTGGGTTAGAACCCTCCACCCTCAGTATATGGGGCTGGTGCCCTACTCATTAAGCCACAGGCACCACTCCCACTTCTTTTTTAACATTATCTCTTTGACCAGTCCTTTGCTTTATTGTTATTCTGGCTTCTCCTCTCCTTCCTACCTCTTAAATGTTGATTTGTGTCTTAAATGTTCTTTCCTATCACTCAGAGGTGTCCAACTTTGTGGCTTCTCTGCAAGGCATTGGAAGAAAAGTTGCCTTGGGGTACACATTAAATATACAAACACTAATGAAAGCTGATGAGCAAAAAAAAAAAAAAAAAAGTGGTCTGTGCATAGTATTTTGTTATATCCACCAGGACAGATAAGCAAAAATGTTACCACATAATCGTCATGCAGCCAATGGGCATTCTTATGAACTTGAACTATGAGAACATGCAAATGTCCTTCTTAGCCCAGGGCTTTTCATCCAAGCTTTATATTTCTACCTACAATCTACATATTGTGAAATCCCTACCACCTGGACTTCATCAGGAACTTAAAACTTAAAATGCCGCTAAATGAATATTTTTACCGAAACCTTACCACACTTCCCCTGCTTCTATGCTTCCACATTTGCTCATTTGATTAATGGTACCATCATTCACCTAGAATACAAGCTAGAAACCTCAAGCATATTTTCTCCTTGTTCAACCCCTTCTCCTCCAAATATCTTTTAACTCAGTCCTTCTCTCTATCCTCACTGCCTCCACCCATTGGAAGGCTCTCATCATCCCTCTCAAAAACCTTCTGTTGTGCCTTCTTGGTTCTACTTCCTTTTGACTCAGGACCATTATCCATACTCTTCTGTAATAAACTTATAAAAATGAAAATCACATCCTTTAACTCATCAGCTTAATAAAAGAAACAAAATATTTTCTTCTCATCAACTAGAAGATAAAGTCTTAACTCCTTATCAAGACCTTTCCTCTTTTACTAACTGGATCTTTAACCATTTCCTACATCCCTTAAATACTACATCTTGGTGTTCCTCATTAGGAGTACAATTAGCAATTTGGGTGGGATTATTATTCATTATTTGAACTCTCCTACATATTGCAGAAAAGTTTCAGGATCTTTGAAATCTACCCTGTAAATATTGGCATCATCCTCTATACCTCCCCAGTCACTGGGACAACTAAAGTTTACAGATCTATCTCCCTTTCACATTAACTGCAGCTGCCTCATTGTGCCTCACATTCTCTAGCACCTAAACCAGCAAGTGAAATAGAACAGATACTTGCTATGCCTTGTGAAAATTTAATAGAAAAAGAAAATAATAAGAAATGAGGGAGAAAAAAGAAGAAAAACAGAAAAATACAAGAGAGAAGAAAGGAAGTGTACAGAAAAAAGTAAAAGGAAAAAGAAGAAAATAAAATGAGAGAAAGGTAAAAAGTAAAGAGAAAAATATATTAAAAAAGATAAAATAAGATAAAGAAACAGAAAGAAAGGAAGGAAAGAATGGAAAGAAGGGAAGCAAAAAGAATGTTAAGACCATCAAGAAAAAGGAAAGAAAATAATGAAAAGAGAAAGAATGGAAGAAAAAATAAGGTCAAATAGGAAGAGAAGAAAGAAAAGAGAGAAAAAACTGAAGGAGGAAATGACAAGGAAGGAAAGATATAGGGCAAGATGAGAGACAAATGGATATAAGAAAAAGAAAGAATGAATAAAGGAAAGAAAGCAAAAGAAAGATGAGAGATATAAAAATAGAAAAACAAAGGAAAAATATTAAAGAGGGAGGGGGAAATGGAAGAAAAGAGGAAAATAAAAAAGAAGTGGGAAGAGAAATAGGAGGTGGGAAATGGGGAAAAACAGGACAATAATGAATAAAGAAAGAGTTCCAATAGTGAAAGAGAGGAAAGAAACCCCAATGAGAGGCATGGGAAGTTGTGTTTGCTGCTGAGAAATCTAATATGAATTAGGTGGAAAATAATATGTTACAAGTTTTTACCTTTTTATCTATTACTTTGCCTAGCTAGTAAAGCTCTAGTATTAGTAGTTCTATTGGGAAGCCTGAGGCTTATTATTATGCATGGTGATATTATAAATATGATAAGTAATTTTCTGTTAAATATAGTGCAATACTGGGAGGTGCCTGTGGCTCAAAGGAGTAAGGTGTCAGCCCCATATACCGGAGGTGGCAGGTTCAAACCCACCCCTGGCCAAAAACTGCCAAAAAAAAAAAAAATATATATATATATATATATAGAATATACATAGTGCAATACTATAAAATTTAGAGAAAATAATAAAAGAGAAGATGATTAAAACATTACCAATAGACCTACACAACTCAAATTCTTAACATTTTGCTGAATTTTTTGCTTAACATTTTTTAAGATTTTTATTTTATACTATATATAAAATATATATATATATATAGTGCAATACTATTAAAATTTAGAGCAAATAATGAAAGACGAGATCATTAAAACATTACCAATAGACCTACACAACCAAAATTCTTAAGACTTTGCTGAATTTTTTGCTGGGAATTTTCCCCCTATTTTTAAAAATATAGGATCTTAACATCCAATACCTAAGTCACTGAATCTCCATGGTGATATTTTCAAACCATCTGCAAAGCTGCTCATGCTTTAATTTGCTAACAACTCTCCCTGACCAAGAAAGTTTCCTGGGTAGATTGGCAGAAATGAAGACCCATCTGCAAAGTTGCTCTAGCACATATGTATACTTACTATTCCCCATCACAACCCCTTCTCTAGAATCTCAAAGCCAGACTCTGGTACTGACTCTTTCATTAATTCAGGTACCTTGGTCTGTCTTTATGGAGGTAGTCACATAGATTTCTCTAAATATTAATCAAAGAGTAAGTCCCAGAGGCAGAATGGAGAGCTAAGATTCAAGAGATCATCTAGAAATAGACGGAGAGCCAAGGAACATGCCCACTGATTGTCAAACTCAGGGATGGCTGAAATTATTAAACTGGTAAAAAGGTTTGTTTTAATAATTTTTTTAACCAAATACGAATAAAATTTAGAGAACTTTCATGGAACTGACAGATTTTTTCTTACAGACACTATTTCCTCCTACTAGCTAGAAAAAGAATACTACATCTTAGGGACTGTAAAGAAAAAATAACTGCTGCACTATGAAATGTCAGAAAGAGATGACATCCCTTATGTTTACTTGGATGGAGTTGAAACACATTCTTCGTAGTAAAGAATCTTCAGAATGGAAAAAATACAATGGATCTATTACTAATATGAAACCAATATATAAACAATTACACAAACTGCATGAAAGATATAAAACAAATATAGTCTAGCAAGAAGGGGGGGATAGTAGGAAAGGGAAGAGTGAAGGGGTGAGGGCACTTGGTGGTACCTCACCTAAACGTGCAGGATGTGAGGATGTTCAGCATGCTCCCTGGGTGAAGGGCTGTGGCAGAAATTGAACTTTACCTTAGAGGTGAGAACAATGTAACCTAAAAATATATGCCCTCATATTAATTTGAACTGAAAAAGAAAATAAATTTCTCTTGTTCAAGCCAAAAAAAAAAAAAAAGTACAAAAATACAAGGCTGTACAGAAATTCCTATCTTTCCCCTAGTCTTTTCAAGGCCAACAAGAGCACTTTTCTCTGTTCTTGCCAAGTTAGCACCCTTAAAGTTTCATCAGGGAGGAGGAGAAATGTCAAATCAGGGACTCTACATGGAGGATCTCAGTCAGAAGTGGATGTTGGAAACCTGTGGTACGAGACATTGAGTTTAGGACCTTGTCCTTCCCCAAACTATCTACTACAACTGGCATCATCTTAGCTCCTCAAGTTATTCTAGCTGGGAAGTCATCAATTTCATGGAAGGCAAAAAGGTCTTTTATTTACCTCCTCATGATGTTTTTTTCCTAATAAAAGAACAAGTTGAAACAGAAAAAGAAAAAAATAGATGACATCTGAAGAAACATTCCAGTTAAATATCTTCATGAAAGAAAGAAAAAAGGGCAGGAGGGATGGATTGAGGGAAGGCACAGCAGTAAGTATGGAAAGCAGGAAGAAAGGAAGCAAGGAAAGAAGAAATCTAGCTACAGAGAACATGAATGATTAGATCAATGTTACAGAGCAAGTTAATGAAAGAGCCCACACCAATGCTCCTGTGTTCTGATTCCTGGGCTAAAACTGTTAGAGTACCACACACACACATACATACACTTGCACACCCACAGGTGCACATGCACATAGACACCAGAAATGATAAATTTTGCAGAAATCTTCACAGAATATGTGAGTTGAGAGTTCTCATAAGTACATTTCATCAACCTCCCTCCCACTACAAAGACTCTATCTATAAAGAACTGCCCTAAAACTGAGGAGCATCCACATTTCTCTTCTGTTCTTCTAGAAAATAGCTTCCTCAGTTTTCTATTCAGTCTATTCTGCTTACAGAAGAGGAGATAATCCAGATAAATATAACATGGAGAGCACATTGAAAAGAGAAAAGGCAAACATTTTAAAACATCTCCAGAACTTTCAATATACCTCTTCTTTTCTCTTTACCATTCCTCTCTCTTCTCTACCCATCTCCAGTCCCATACCCAAAGAAGCCTCTGAGCTTAGGGCCACCTGCTAAGGCACTTACCAAGATTGTCAGGCTGCATAATAGCCATGACAAAGGTGTGAGGAAAAAGCGCGGTTGAGCCCTTCCTCATGCCTTGAAGCTGCACGGTGTTGCCCTCAAACGTGACCCCGTGCACATCAGTCTCTGTGCCCAGGCCAAGCAGGTGCCAGGCCACCGTGTCACCTTTGCATATTTCCAGCCTGGGCAGGTTAGAGAACAGAAACCCATTAATGCCTGGAAAACAAAAACACAAGACAAGATGGGGAGATGAGACCAGACTACTCGGGCACCAGCCAGAAGCATATTATCAGCTCTGTACTATGGTTTTATACAACTTGAATCTGCTGAGTCACTCTCAACTCCTCTGCCTTCTTTTCTAAGCTACTTTAGACATGAAGACCTGTGTCTTTAGGATAAGGGCACAACTGGTCTTTCTGGCTTCACCTCCTATCCCTCCTCCGCCATGATCTATATCCTTACAACACTGAACTACTGTTCATTATTATAACTCCTCTTCCTCCCCACATGCATACATGCATACCAACCTCTCCTACTTTCTTGAAATTCTCCTCCCTTTGTTTCTGTGGCACTTTCTGATTCTCTTACAAACTCTCTGATTGTTCTTTCATCTTGTTCTCATTCTCCATCCATCCATAAAATGGGATTCCCTAAAGCTCCATCCTCAGCTCTCAATCTGTCTCCTACTCTTCATCTTCACTGATACTTCCCTTTTTCTGTACTGAACTGCAATAGCCTTCTCTCTTACTTGAAGTCCATTCTCCCACCCACTCTCTGTCACACACACCATTATCCTATAAGCTTTATTTGTCTCCACACGTCCAAAGCTTAAAACATAGTATGTGCTTAGAAAATACCTGTTGATTTTTCACATAACCTATTCTTCCTGGAATAAACTTCCCTGATAGTCTTTTTTTTTTTGTGGCAACATACTACTCATCTATCATATCCCAGCTCAAATATCACTTGTTTGGTGAAGTAGAATTATAGCTTATCTTTGATTTTCACAAACTTTTACCCTAGAAATTCTACTGTATCACTTACCACAAAGTCTAATAATGTACTTACAAATCTTAGTTCCTAAACTAGATTACCCTAGCAGGAAGCATATCATTTTTTCTATAGCTACCTGACTGCTTGAACGCCTAGCACATTACTTGGTATTAATTATATGTTCAGTAAATTCAAACTAAAATGAACTTGGCTCATGAGGTTGTGTCATTTTTTTTCTGAATAATGGAGCTAACAAGTGATGGGAACCAATAGATACAGCTAAAATATAACATACTCATACTGTTTTCCTCCCACCTTCTACACTCTCCCATTACCAAAAAATACAGGGAGATCTGCTTGAAGCTGGCCTCTTTTCAATGCCCTCACATACATTGGAATCAACTTTAATGTTACCCTGATTGATAAGCCCCTGGAATACTTATGGAAACATTGCTAAGCCCTGATTCTGCTTACCCTGATTAGTTACAAACCCTAGTCTTCAAGCCCAGTATTCAAGCCCTAGCTCAAGCACTCCCTTCTAAGAATCTTTTCATTTAATTGTTTCTCATTAATTTTCTCTTCCTCTTAACTCTTGAGTCTCTGAAAAGCTGTTCCACCCAATTCAGTAATAAATTATAATCTGTCTTGTATTGTTCTGTATTTTTTTTTCATGGCTACTATTAGTTTCATTTCACTGCAAATTGCTGTAAACTCTTTGAAAACTGAGACAATGTCTTCCCCTTCATTCATTTACCCACCCACTCACCAATTCTTCTGGGAGTTCACCAATTCAATAAACATTTACTATGTATCAGACAGCATAGAAGATATAGTAATAAGCAACATATAATACTCATTTCTAAAGACACTGCAATATGGCAGAAGTCAAAAGCTATGTAAAAAATAACTATAATATTGAGAAATGTATAGATCTTCCTATTAAAATAGTCTGATAAAAATACAATTGTAGGGTGGCACTGTAGCTCAAAGGAGTAGGCCTCTAGCTCCATATGCTGGAGGTGGCTTGATCAAACCCAGCCCTGGCCAAAAACTGAAAAGAAAAAGAAAGAAAAGGTGAAAATTAAAAAAAAGTACAATTGTAATTCAAAAGACGGTGTTATCATCCTGAGCATGGATAAAGGAGAGTCGTATGGAGGAGGTAGCTTTTGAATAAGTCCCTAGACAATGGGTAGAATTACCACAGGCTGAGGACAAAGATGTAAGGAATGACATTTCAAGTGAATAACACAAAATCATGAAATCAGCAAAGTACAAGGCATATTCACAGAAATAAAAATAGCTGCAGTTGGCTAGACTATGAGCTTGGGGGGCAAGAATAGTAGGAGCAAGGGGAGAGAAAGGTAAGTCTGGAATAGTATCACCTAGCTTACTCTTCACACTCTCTAGTAGATTCCTTATGTATGGTTTTCCCGTCAAAGTAATCTTTTCCAGTGCCCCACATACTGTGTAACATAGTACACAGCATAAAAAGGTACTAAGTATAAGATCTATTGTTGTAAGTGAAATCTCTCAATCTAGCTTGTCTCTTGGACTGAGCTATCAATGAAATCACTGTTTTCAGGATGTCTAATAATTGTGATTGGGATTATGTTTTACTTGGGATGTCTCAGTTGTAGCCCAGGGCAAAGTACTCCCCATACCATGCATTCGATTGGAGTCCTGGAAGCCCTCTAGATCCTCTGAGAGCAGTCGGAAATCCAACATAGCAGCGGCTTCGTTAGCTTTGCTGTACCAGCTTTTGTTCTCATCCAACACAGCAAAGAGGAGAAAGAATTCTTTATCCACCCCTTTCTGCAGGCCCAGTGGAATAAAGTAGAAGGAGGAATAACAATGGTTTTAATAGTTGTGAACTGTGTAGTCATAGATCCAAACATACCTGGTTCTTTCCAATTTCTTTTTCCAGACTCAGAGCTAAGCCCATACCTCCTGCCCAGAGCTGTCATTGTTACTAAGCAGTTTTTCCTTAGGTAAACACAAATTACAGATAGAAGAAAGAGTTCAGAATAAAATGAAAAGACTGTAGGGAAGGAATTTATGAAAGGAAGCATAGAAGAAGTGGGGAATATAAGAGCTACAGAATATGATAGAGAGCTTGGAGTCACATGGGGAGAGGAGTAGAAGAAAGTGGCTAAAAGAGCAGGGAAGGGCTCTAGAGGGAATTAAAAAATAAAAGTAATAATATTGATAATTGTTATCATTAAAGCTAACATTCATTGAGTGCTTACTGAGTGCTAAGCACTTTATATGTATTATTTTAATTAATCCTTACAGAAACCTAAGGTACCTTCTTCCATTGTCAACCCTTTGTTCACAGTTAAGAAAACCAACTCAGAGAGGTTACACAGTTAGAAATGGTGGGATGGGTACAAAGGTAGACAAGCAATTATTAAAACAGATTTAGGATCATGAACAAGGGTTAGGGGCCACTCAGTGATAAGAAAGAAAGAGAGAGAAAAAGAAATACAGAGGCTCGGCGCCTGTGGCTCAATCGGCTAAGGCGCAAGCCACGTACACCCAATGTGGTGGGTTCGAATCTCACCCTGGCCTGCCAAACAACAATGACGGCTGCAACCAAAAAATGGCCGGGCATTGTGGCAGGTGCCTGTGGTCCCAGCTACTTGGGAGGCGGAGGCAGGAGACTCGCTTGAGCCCAGGTGTTGGAGGTTGCTATGTTGCTATGAGCTGTGATGCCATGGCACTCTACCCAGGGGGATAGCTTGAGGCTCCGTCTCAAAAAAAAAAAAAGAAAAAGAAAAAGAAATACAGAGAGTGAAGAAAGGGGGAGGAGAAGAGAAAAAGAGGGAAGGGAGAGTATGATGGGAGGACATGAACTATAAAGAAATAGAGATTAAGAAAAATGTATATGTAAATAAAAAAATAGCACAGAAGATAGCATGAAGTCAAAAACTATCAATTTCTGGTGCAACAGCTTGACTATTTTTCTACTATTCCCTCACCTTTAGGACCCAATTCCATGCTTAACTCCTACTCAGCAACATAGCTTCATCTTCCTCCCAGAAGGCTTCCCAGCTAGACACCCTGGCACTACCTGCTTGCCATCTGCACCCAAAGCACCAGCTTTGCACACCAGCAGGGGGCCCACCAGGCCAGAATTTGTATCTCTTATTGGATCCATGGCAGAAAAGTACATCCAGGTGAGACAAGCAGGATCCTGAGCAGTGGGACCAGCATGACTGGGGACTGTCCAGTGGTATGTTACTTTCTCAAAAGGCTTGGCCACCAAGCCAGGGTATGACAAGCCTGCAGGGAAAACATGAGACTTGGAGATTAGAGTTTGGTTTCTGGTTCTGCCATTATTTCCTATATAAACTAAGGCAATTCAATTTCCTTGTTTCAATTTTACAAAATCATAAAATAGCAGGACTAAAAGGGAAAGAACTTTCAAATTTATTTGGACTACCCTTCACTTAAAAAACACATTGATCTGCTCTTATTTCCCTATCTCTGCTTAAAATTCTTCAGTGATGGGAGATTAAATATGTGCTATTATAGTCTACTTCATCTTTGAGCAACTCTGATTATTGACCACTTTTTCCTTTCTATATGTATAAATGTATGTGTGGGTGTGTATGTTATACACATGTATGTGTGTGTGTGTATATATATGCACTAAGGCTATAATTTCTTTTTTTTTTTTCTGAGACAGTCTCATTTTGTCACCCTCGGTAGAGTGCTGTTGCATCATAGCTCACAGCAACCTCTAACTCTTGGGCTCAAGAGATTATCCTGCCTCAGCCTCCCAAATAGCTGGGACTACAGGTGCCCACCATGACACCAGGCTATTTTTAGAAGTGGAGTCTCATTTTTGCTCAGGCTAGTCTTGAACCTGTGAGCTCAGTACAATCCACTCACCTCAGCCTCCCAGAGTGCTAGGATTACAGGCGTGAGCCACTACACCTGGCCTAGGCTATAATTTCTAAAATGGACACAGGACATGGTGAAGCAATGCACATAAATATATATATTTTTAATTTCCAAGCAATCAGTAATTGAATAAATGCAAATTAAAATATCCAACTTTTATCTATTAAATTAGCAAAAAATATATATATTATAATAATCGGTGATGGTGAAGAGTGGTAGAGATAGAATCTATCCCTTTCATCTATAAAAATCATTAAGTGTAAACAAGAATAACCCTTTAGGAAATAATGTTTACAAAATTTATCAAAAGCTATTTATTTTAAAAGTTCACATCCACAAATAAAGATATGAAATAAATACTGAAAAGAATGTTCAACCTGGGCAGCACCTGTGGCTCAGTGAGTAGGGCGCCAGCCCCATATAACGAGGATGGTGGATTCAAACCTGACCCCTATCAAACTGCAACAAAAAATAGACAGGTGTTATGGTAGGTGCCTGTAGTCCCAGCTACTTGGGAGGCTGAGGCAGGAAAATCGCTTAAGCCCAGGAGTTGGAGGTTGCTGTGAGCTGTGACTCCATGGCACTCTACCAAGGTCAATAAAGTGAGAGTCTGTCTCTTAAAAAAAAAATAATGTTCAACCTAAAGTAATCAAATCTAAATCAAAACTACAGTGAGTTTTGTTGATGCCACTGTTTGCCTATAAGATGGTCATTTTGACAAGATCTACAAGTCTTAGTGAAGTTGTAGGAAAAGAGACCCTGACTGATTCAAATTCAAGTTGATAATACTACAATATCTTGAGAGGAACTGGAATATAGGTATCAAAAATTTTAGGGCATGTGATCTCTGACACAACAATTCTTTATCATTATTAATAGAGATGGGGTCTCACACCATTGTCTAGGCTGGAGTACAGTCACAGCTCACTGCAAACTCAAACTCCTGGGCTCAGGTGATCCTTCTGCTTCAACTTTCTGAGTAGCTAGGACTATAGGTATAAGCCAATGCACTCAGTAATTCCATATCTTAAAAATATATTCTGAAGGAATAATCATTAAAGTACACAAAGAAGCATATACAAGGATATATTTTATATTGTTTATAATAAGGTGGCTATAATTTGGGGTGGTTTTAACCTGTCTTTTCTATTCATTAACCATTCCTAACTCTTTAAAGTTTCAAACATACAAAACACTTTAAAGAATAGTGCAACAATCATCCTACCATTCAGAGCCTATTGTTGACATATTTCCATCTTAAATTTATCTATCTGTGTATATTTATACACACACACTTTTATTTTTTTAATTTGTTGAATCATTTGGAAGTAAAATGCAAACATCATGACATTTTCCTGTCAAATACATCATCAAGTATCTCCTATGTCACTACAATACCATTATGACTAAGAAAATTCTCTATCATCATCTAATATATAGTATAAAATATTTTCTAATTATCTACAAAATGCCTCCTAAGGCTATTTTTATCACCATGTTCACACATTGCATTTTATTATGTTTCTAATCCCCACTACCCCAAAGTTTTTGATTTCTTGAAGAGTTCTTTTATTTTAGATTTTTCAAAAACGTTGCCCTTCATGCTTTTAATATTGTTCTTATAGCTTTGGCTTAAAATTAACATGTATTTATATTCTCAGAATAAACTAGGAAAAGTGACCCAATAACCCCACTTCTAGGATTCTCTCTTGAGAAAATAGTCTAAAATGTGACCTAGGATGTATGTATTCATTAACTGAAACCTGATTAACAATATTCAAAATACTGAAAAATCAATTTCCAAATAATAGAGAATAAGGTGAATAAACAATGGCAAGTCCATATGACAGAGCATGTATAGGCATTATAATGTTTGTAACATTTTAATGGCATGGGAAAATAGACACAATAGATTTGTGATAATAGTAGGAATCAAAACTATACAAACCATATGCTCTCATATCTATTAATAGATTTTTATAAGCAAAGAAAAATATTAATAGATATATCAAAATGTACACTGCAATTTATCTGTGAATGATGTTTATTTATCTTGTAATTTTCTGTATATCAAAATTCCATAATATACATAGTTTATAGAAAATATTTAAGTATACTTAAAAGTTTTCTCTTATTATTGAGCCCAACCCTGTTTGCTATTATTTCACTCATTCATCCAACAATGTCTACACATGTCAACTAATTCTGCTTCCTTTTCACTCCCCATCTTTCTTTTACTTGTCCTATAGAGACACTACCACCCAGAACCCTCATTTGTTAGAAACTCTGCCAGCTTACCATCATTGTACACAGTACCCTCATATTCTTTCTTATAAAACACCCCATGGGGTTGCATGCTGAATGGCTGGGAGGCACGGTTGTAGAAGACCACCTGGATAGTGTCACCCACCTCTGCCCGGATCACTGGCCCTGGAAAATTGAAAGGAGAGACAATGAGAATGAAAACAAAGATTAAGAAGGAAATAGGAGAGATACATGAAGAAAAGGTGAAAAGGACAGAAAACCTTTCTTTGCAATAATAAGAATAATGCCTTCCCAATATATTTTAACTTATAAAAAGCACCATAAAATTCCTTATTTCATTTTGACTGTCAAATATCTTTCTAAGGCATACAGGGAAGTTGTTATTATCTCTAGTTTACCAATAAGAAAACTTCAGCTCAGAGAGCTAGAATTTTCCCAAATGCAAATGGCTTATTAGCTGCAGAACCAGGACTTGAGGATAGGACTTTCTCTCACCTTACTATCAGGTCCAATCCTATATCTCTTAAATTTGTTGTCTCAGTTCTGATAGTATCTCCATCTAATAACTGAGCTCACATCAATCTGAAACTAATTCTAAGCAAAGAATATCATTATATTCTCTATCCAGGCCCTGGACTGGATAAGCTAGCTATCAACAACTACTGGACTTTGCTATGCTTCACTACCCACCAACTCTAACCTAGCTTGAGACACCTTTAAGTCGAACCAAATGTACCCAGACTAAGCACTTATACTGGTTCTAACTCTAGGTCAGAGTTCCATATCTCAATTTTCACATGTAATGCTCACCCCTGCTTAAAGACTGGAGAACCATGTAGAACCTCAGCCAATGGTAATTCTTTCATACTCACCACCATCCCTTTTTCCTATGGTGGTTTTTATCCTCTTGACAGCTTTTTATTCAGCTGATGTTGGGTCTATTGTCCATTTTCAGACCTAGAGTCAATTGGCACACACCTATACCCAGGGTATGGTCCATTATGTTAACTTGCATTTCCAAAGTTTTCCCTACATCTGTCATATTTTATTTCCTGGTTCCTCTATGTTACTAAACCACATCTAACTTTGCCATACTCTTTCAATATTGTGCTTTAGACTTTCTGGATATTGTCTCCAGAAGAAAGCCTGGCTCTGCTCAGAGTCATAGCAGGCATGTCTGTATTTCATGCCAATCTTCTCCTGGTTCTAGATTATCAAGAACCTGGACAGTATGACCTCTGCATGTAGTCTTTCAAGAATACAAAGGTACCAGATGTTCACTAAGAAAGAGTCAGTGGAGATTCATGATGAATAAAAACAAATCCAAGGTTCTCAGAAGTCCTACAGCAAAAAACACTGTTAGACTACTTTTGACATAGTGTTTTTCACATATATTCAGACCCAAACCTTTTTTCACAAAATAATTATCTCTTGGGACTCATTTCAGAAAATATTGTTCTACAGTGTGTCCTTGTACTAAGCCATGTCTAAGCTCCAGTTTCTAAGTCCTCCTCATTCTTCTGGTTCCAGTCAATGAATTTTATAAGTTAAATATCCCTCACCCAGGATTCCAAGATGTTTATCTTCTTCAAGCTGCAACTTCTCCTGGAATGTCTCATCTTGAAAGGCTTCATACCGGACTTTCCAGTAAGTGCCTCCAATTCTGCTGGAACTCTTCTGGAAGAACTTTTCTGAGTCACTGGCATGTAAGGAGGAAAATATCATACGACTTTACTGGGTATCAAATAGACTCCCACATCACTCTTTGGATCTTTGCAGTTAGGAAGGATATCAGAGATAATCCTGCTTAATTCTCATCAGTAAAGAAACATCCTCAGGTAATATTACTATTACACCTTCTGCTTGAGCCTTTCCAAAGAGAAGGAACTCATTTTCGGAAGAGACAATTGCTCTTAATATTTAACAGTTTTAAATTATTATTATTAGAGTTTTTCTTTATAGTAAGCTGAAACATTCTTTCTTGTGACTTCCGTACACTGAGACCAGTTCTGCCATCCAGAACTGCATAGTGTACATTTGTCCTTAAACACCAATCAGGGGAGTGGGGTACTGACACCACCAATGGTTTGTTTTCATCAGTTCAGTTGTCTGGCTTAACTAGATGTTCATAAACCACTTCTGTAGGGTCTATTCCTGACCCCCCAATTGGTATGTGACTGTAACTATCCTTAGATACTAATAATCCTAAAGAAAACACACTAAGTTAATAACCCCAGGTGGAGTTTATGGAAGCCATGCTGAAATTCAAGAGTCAACTTTCCTAAGTTTCCTGCAGATCACTCAATTATTTCCTGCTGCAAGAATAAACATAATAAGTGCCCTAGGATCTTCCCCATGTCCTTTCCTAGTCATTTATTAAGTGCTTCTTCTGTGAAAGCCCAGCATCGCTGATTGCCCCAGTCAGTTAGTAAAACTTAAAACCTAGCAACTGAGCAGGGTACTAACCTCCTGCTCTATCCTTCCCACACAGATTAGGCAGAAGAACCTGCAGAAATTACTTCTGAAGAATAGGCATGGCAGGGCCACAGGACAGGTCGTTTCCATTCTTCCTAAATTTCTCAGAGTGGTTTTTTAATACCCCATTCAATTTTTCCTTCAAATTATGGACAAGAAAGGAGGAGCAAGGAGGTAAATGAGTAAAATGAAAAGCTGGAACAACTCCATTTCAACTGATGCAAGAATTCTCCCGCCTGGGCTTTCCTTTCTGAACATGATCAGGAATTGCAGCAGGACAAACCAACCACAAGCTATGCTTAGACACTTTCCTGTGGATACTAAAGACCCTGAAAAAATCTTTGCTACTTAGAGTTCTTCAGAAGTAAGCCCTCCAATGGGCCACAAGAACTTTGCTAAGAGTTACATCATGTAACTCCAGGCAGACAATGATTCAGACCTCCAAGTGAAGTGAAATATTTCTTGGAGAGAAATTATAGGTACTCAGGGATGACCCAGGAGTAGGGATAAGAAGTCCACTTCTTCTTACCTGCCCGGCTCTCTCAAACTCTTCCCAGTACTCCCATCATGCCCCATTGGGCCATAGTCCCATTGTATCTCATGGGCCTCAATGAAATACTGCCGAATTTTGCCTGTGAGCAGGTTCTCAGCGGGGGCCGTGGAACAAGACATGACTCTGTAGAGTGCCTGCATGCCGTCTGAAGGAAGAAAATCATGGTTGGGCCAATTCTACTCAATAGAACTACACAGCGGACACACCTTCCTCCTTCTGCTAGTGTTTCCTCCTCCCACTTTCCACTAGTCCCTTTACACCTACCCCAAATTGACCACTTTCACTCAGTCCTATAAAGCCTAACTGGGAGAAAGAAGGGATTCAAGTGGTAATTCAAGTACTTTCACCTGTTCCTACCACCACTTACCTGTTTACCAAATCCTAATTCCTGCCTTTGCAAAAGGCTTACATTGTAGCAATATCATAGAGACTGAATGTAGGGGATGTGAGTCCAAGATCAAGTTTTCACATTATCTGGAGGACCTTAGTCAAAGCACTTCCTCAGACTGAGCTTCCTTCTTTTCTAAATGGGGGGAATAGGAAAATCTATCCCATTGGGCTGGTAGGACTATCAAATTGAAAAGAGGAATAAATTATTTAAAAACTGAGACGGTCTCAAAATAATGGAAAATCTATATTCTAGTTTTTCTTTAAATCATATAAATTTTTTGTCTTTTACCAACACAATATAAAATCTGCTATCAGTGGAAATGAAGTTTAAGACCTGTGACCGTCAGGAAAATGTAGACTCCAAAAAATGTCTTCAAATGGAGAAGATACTACATTGAATCACATGGCCATGGATGACACTGTCTTATACAGTATGGACATAAGGTTCAGGTGCAATTTAAAATAATTGACATTTTATTGTATAGATATTATTTTTAAATAATTGATATTTTAAATTGCAGACGAACTGTATATCAATCCTGTTGCTTTGCAACTTAGAGGTAATTTGGCTACATTATGTGGTTAAGAGTCTCACAACACCTCAGGAAGATTCAAAATTCATAAATTAGAAATCTGAAGAGGAAAGGATATTCACTTTTGTGGAACCTGTGTTATGGAAGACCCTGAGTCAGGTGCTTTACATACATTATTTCTATCAATATTTTCAACCATTGCATTAAGTAATTTTTTAAAGTCCCCTTCTATCAAAGAAGAAAACCAAGGTTCAGCATGATAAAGTTGCTCAAGATTGCATAAATAGTCAGCAGCACATTTGAGACTTTAAACTATAAATAAGTGCTCATTTTCTTCTCTTCTATCTGCTATCCTGGAAATATCATCTCCCTAGTCTCTAAAATTCAAATTCACATCATGTCCCCAAATTCTCATTACAACTTTTTGAGGTAGACATTATTTTTTCTATCATTAGATGAGGAAACAGAGACTCAGAGAAAAGTGACATGACTTATCAAAGGTGACTAAGTAATTGGTAAAACAAAGATTTCTTTTTTGTTTTTTTCTTTGTTAAGTTATCTTTTACTTTTTTATTCTTTATTAAATCATAATTGTGTACATTAATGCATTTATGGGGTACAATGTGCTGATTTAATATACAACGGGGAATGTTTACATCTGACTGATTAACATAACCATCTCCTATCCAGACTTGTTTTGCTCTAAAGTCCATGTTTGTTCTATCATGCTAAATTACTGACCCCAATCCATATTCATACTCTCTTACCCAGGAAGCTTCTGGGCTGAGAATAGACCTGGGTGATGGAAGATAAGTAATTGTCTTCTGTTGAGTCAAACCTAACGCACAAGACTCACTTCCTACAAGTCCATAACCCCTTGTCCACTCAAATCTACTTACACATACTTACATATCACTTCCCGAATACCCTCCTAAATAACATCAAGTAGTTCTAGAAAGTGAGAGCTAAAGAAAGCTTTAAAGACTATTTAGACCAATTCCCCTATTTTACAGATGTGGCATATGAGGCCTAGAAATGGGAAAGGACTTTCCCAAAGTCATTATAGTGAGTTTTTCACAAAGCTGAGACCACAACTCAAACTTTCTAGTCACTTATGTAGTGCTCTTAACATTCCCTTATAAGTTCCTCCTCTCCTCTCCTCTGATGCTCCCCAATGCATTGTTCCCTGATGCCATTACTTTAGGTCTTATCCTGTTGAAAACAAAACTTGCAACTCACACTTCTGTTGGGTCAGAACTAGAGTATCATTACTTACCCACAATACTCCATAATCTCCTGCAGAAACCATACTCTCCTTTAACTAATCTCTCCCTTACTCCCTGCTGAATAAGATGAAAACAGCTCCAGATCTTAATTCTTTAGAAATCTAAGAAAAAACAAAACAAAACTTGAAAGCCTACCTATTCATCTTTAGGCCATCTAACGTTTAAGATAGGAAGATAAAGCACAGAGGCATGCATAAATTACCCAGCAAGTTAAAGACAGAGACAAGAAAGAACCTGGGTCACCCAACTTCTAGTCTAGGTGTTATTCTTTTTACCAAGATGCCTCACCTGGAAAACCTATATTATGACTACAGATGAGAAGCTCAGGTTCCTGTTGACCATTATTATTCCCTGTCTCCTATACTGCAAAGAAGAGACATGTTGAACCTCACCTTGAAAGTGACTGTTCACTTGACAGCTAATTAACCAGGTGCCAGGCTCCTGGGGCACCATCTCAGCAGTCACAAAGGTAGCTGGAAAGATGTGAGCCACATCAGTACGATGTCCACGAGTGGTCAGCATCTGTCCATGGAAAAAAACTGTGTGGACATCCACTTCATTGCCCATGCCAAACAAGTGCCAGGCCACATGCTTTTGTGCACACATGTTTAGCTCTGGTAAATTCCCAAAGACAAAGCCATTGATTGCTACAAAAGAAACCCCCCCCCAAAAAAATATTAGAGTTAGGAAAGTACACCCAGATGGGAGAAGCCTTACCATTAGGCAATAAGGTAACATTTAGATGAGGCTTTAAAGAGCACACGTGCTGACCGTATGCATTATCTCACTAAATTCTCACAGACTGCCCTGAAAAAATAGGCAGATCTCATTACTCTTATTCAAAAAAAAAAATGAGGAAACTAAGACTCAGAAAGGTAAAGTTACTTTTCTTTCAAGTCTGCAGAACTATTAAGTAGTTAAAGCCCATATTCCAAACCAGTATTCTGAGGAAGCTATCTAAGGACTGATATTAATTTGCAGGCTATTCTTTCCTTTTAGTCAGGTTTCCTTCTGAAATTTCTACAGCACAATGGTCACATTAGCTGACTAGGAATGCTGTTACAATCAATTGGTATAAAACTCAAGGGAAATTAGAGCTGTCTGAGCCATCCTTTACATCTTACCTCTCAATGTTGACCCCCACTTTGGGACTGTCTGGCATTGAGCCTACTCCTGTCACCAAAAGTAAGTAAATAACTTCCTTAATTAAACAAAAAACAAAATCAAGTTGTTTCTACTCCCCAAATCAGTTTTCCACTCATGCCGCAGGGCTTTTGTGCCTTTTGTTTATTTTTAATTTAATTAATATGGTCCCTTTGCACAAAAGCCCAGAATAGGGTAGGGAATAGAAGCAAGGTAGCTTAAAAACAATCATTTTTCTCCACAAAGTAGATAATTCTTCCAACTTATATCCTTTTGAAAACAATGCAATGTTAATCAATTATATCAGTGGATAACCCTCACCAAAGTGATTGATCATACATTATGTAACTTTGGAGTCATCACTTTCTGCTATTCCATATTATGAGACAGGATAGCCTAGTGACAAGAACACAACCTACACAGTTAGGAAGATCATGGTTGGAATTTATCTGTTGTATAGTCTTACGAGCCTCAGTGTCTTCATAGGTACAACAGGGAAAAGTCGTCTACTTACTAGTCCTTGTAAGGATTAAAATGGATCAAATATATGAAAGCACCCATCAAGCAGTAGGCCCAGTGGAGATCTTCCATCAGTGTACACTGTCATAATATGGCCACCTCCTCCCAGCTCACCGTGCATCCTGTTGCTTTCCTGAAAAGCCTCATCTTCTTTGTCAACTGAGGCAGGATCTGAGCAGTAAGTAGCAATGTTCTCATCAAGATGCCAGCTAAGGTTCTCATCTACCACACTGAAGAGCAGAAAGAAATCATGTTCCACATCCTGGCGCTGAGGAGGGGAGTTCCCATCCAGGGATCCTTAAGGGAAGTAATAAACGTGTTCTTGAGAACCTTCCTTCCTTAACAATCATAAGCTGAAAGGGATACTCATAAGAAAGGAGTAGTAAGATAGAGGGCCTTAAGAATCTGTTCCAGGCTGGCTTGATGGCTCACTCCTGTAACTCTGTCCTCTGGGAGGCCGAAGCGGGTGTTCCCTTGAGTTTAGGAGTTCGACGAGTCTGAGCAAGAGCAAGACCCTGTCTCTACTAAAAATAGAAAAAAAACAGCTGAGTGTTGTGGTGGGCTGAGAAATACTTGGGAGACTGAGAAAGGAGAATTGCTTGAACCCAGGAGTCTGAGGCTGCTGTGAGCTAGGCTGATGCTATAGCATTCTACCCAGGGTGACGGAGTGAGACTGCTTCTCAAAAAAAAAACATTAAAAATTCATAAAGTCTTTCCCCAGGCCAATATGTTCAAGTGTTTTTTCCATGCTTTCTTTGAGGATTTTTACCATTGCTTGCCTTAAATTTAGGTCTTTTATCTGAAGATATCAGCCTGGGGAAAGACTTTATAAAGATGACTTCTAGGGCAATTGAAACAACAACAAAAATAAACAAATGAGACTTAATTAAACTGAAAAACTTCTCTATTGTTAAGGAGACAACAACCAAAGCAAATAGACAACCCACCCAATGGGAAATAATATTTGCATATTTTAAATCAGACAAAATCTTGATAACTAGAATCTACAGAGAATTCAAATTAATTAACATAAAAGATCCAACAATCCCTTATATCACTGGGCAAGAGAGATGAATAGAACCTTCTCTAAAGAAGAGAGACAATGGCTAACAAACATATGAAAAAATGCTCAGTACTCCTAATCATCAGAGAAATGCAAATCAAAACCCTCCTGAGATATCATCTAACCCCAATGAGAAGGGCCCACATCATAAAATCTCAAAACTTCAGATGCTGGCGTGGATGCAGAGAAAAGGGGACACTTTTATACTGCTGATGGGACTTCAAACTAATACAACCTTTTTGGAAGGAAGTATGGAGAACCCTCAAAGAACTCAAACTAGAACTCCCATTTGATCCTGTAATCCCATTTCTATGCATGTACCCAGAAGAAAAAAAAAATCCTTATACTTATACTAGACTGTTTATCTCAGCTCAAATTACAATTTCCAAAATGTGGAAGCAGTCTAAATGCCCACCAACCCAGGAATGGACTGACAAGCTGTGGTATATGTTTACCATGGAATACTATTCAGTCATTTGAAAAAATGGAGATTCTGCAGCATTCGTATTAACCTTAATGGAGGTGGAACACATTAGTCTTAATAAAGCATCACAAGAATGGAGAAGCAAGAATCCTATGTACTTAATTCTGATATGAGGACAATAAATGACTTAGTACATGGTGGGGTATGGAAGAAGGGGATAGCAGAAATAGGGAAGCAGGGAGAGGGATTGGGGGATCACAGTGTGTGACACACCTTTTGGAGGGGGGACACAATTATAAGAGGGACTTGAGCTAACAAAGGCAATCAATGTAACTTCGATTTTTGTACCCTCAACAATAAAAAAATAAAAATTCAGAAAGAATCTGTCAGCAACAGAAAAGCAAATAACAGCCTTCTGGTACTAATTTATATAATGTTTCCAAGCTCTCAAGATAAAACCACCAATTCAGTTAAAATAATTCTGCTCTACCAACACTGCCTATGTCTATAACCTGACGCCTAAACGTGACCACATTTCCCGCAACACCCTGGTCTTCAGGCCTGACTATTCCTTGAGCATATCCTATTCCCAACCAAGTCCTTAATCCTCCCCAAACCCTAATGGCTGCACTTACCATCTTATCCATACCTAAACTCTTTTTATTTATTTATTTTTGAGACAGAGTCTCATTCTGTTGCCCTAGGTAGTGTACTATGGTGGCATAGCACACAGCAAACACCAACTCTTGGGCTTTAGCAATCCTCTTGCCTCTGCCTCTTGAGAAGCTGGGACTATAGCTGCCCACCACCATGCCTGGCTTGTTTTTTCTAGTTTTTTTTTTTTTTAGTAGAAACAGTTCTCTCTCTTGCTCAGGCTGGTCTCGAACTCCTAAGCTCAACCAGTCTATCCACCTTGGCCTTCCAGAGTGCTAGTATTATAGGACCAAGCCACTGCATCTAGCCATACCTACACTCTTACCACACACCTTACTTCAATGTGACCTGACTCCCATCATGACTAATTAATTTGAGAATTAAAGGTGAAGTAATAAAAAAAAAAAGAAAGACGAAAAGTTGTTTTGTTTTTCAGGGGGTTATTTTTAGGAAAAAAGTAACAAAATAGAAAAAAAATGTTGAAAGCAAGTTTGGTAAGGTTTGTTCCTGCTAATAAACACAGGGTGCTAAATTAACACTCCTTGGACAGCTACCCTATATGTAGGTGATTCAACATCACTGCTTCCCCAGATACCCCACACTCTATCTCACAGCTCATCTTTGGGGCCTGTACCTCTTTTACAGGTGATGAGAGGTCCAATAAGACCAGTCGCAATGTCTCGTGGAGCATCCACATGAGAATGGTAGATCCAGGTGAGGCACACTGGGTCAGCATTGGTAGGTGCATGGCCTTCTGGAATGCTCCAGTTGTAGATATGACTGCCCCCCGGGAGAACAGAATCATCAGCTTTCAGCTTTCCAGAGGAGCCATCTGGGTATAAGGAGCCTAGAAAATAAAAGTGAACATACCCAGTCCTAGAATGAGTGAGTGGGACCATGGCAAATGTAGAAGACAAGAGAGGCACAATATATGGGGCACCTAGGCCCAGACCTATAAAGCATAGGGTTCTAAGGGTCAGAACAGCATTCTTTACAGCCAAAGGAGAAAACAAATTCAGGAAATATTTATCCAAAACAAACAAACAAACAAACAAACAAACAAACCAGTCCTCATATCATTGATGAGTTGATGAGTGGAGAGGCTAAAGCTACTGGGAAAGATCTTTGACCAAGGAAAGGGCTGCTTGGCATGATCTGGTAGTGCCCTAGTACAAAGCTGGTGGCATAGAAGCAAGGTAAAACACAGAATTCCCTCCTTTCAAGCACTCCCTTTGGAAAACAAAAAGCAATTAGAATTACACTCTCAAGTCAACTTAATGATTAGTTGGTCTACTTCCCCAGTGTATAGAAGAAAAAACTGAGGAAAAGTAACTTATCCAATAAAGGTCATGCAGGGAATTAGTGGCCCTCCTGACTTCGCAATTACCCTCACTCAATTGTCAATATTAAAGATCATTGGGCCAGGGATAATGAGAGTTACAGATAAACAAACTGAAGTACTTCTTAAGGAAAAAAAAAATAGAACTCACTAAAGACTGTGACACTAGGCTAACAATCTCTCATTCATAGCACTCTTTTCTTTTTTCAAATACAAGTATCTTATGGAAGTGTCATTCAAGTATCTCCTTGTGATAAAAGGTAGATTGTATCTTCACATTCCTGCTAAGGAATCTTAGGCCCAGAGGGAAGGTGATAACTTAGCCAAGTCACATAGTATGTGAATAGCAGAAGTAATACTAAGACCAAGCCATGTTTACTATAAGCAGAGTATTTGCCACCTCAAATCAATTAGGAAAAAAAGATAATCCTTGCTACCAACTCTTCCCTCAGATATGATAAAGGAAACCTATTTGTTGAGAATGAGAGAAAGAAAGAGTGGAATGGTTTACCTTCAGAATCCTTTTCATAGAAAACACCATGTGGGTGTATGGTATAAGGACGAGTAGCAAAATTCTTCAGGTGGATGAGGATGACATCCCCCACCTCAGCCCGTAACACTGGCCCCAGGAAGCCCAACCAAGCAGGTTGGGCCACTTCATCAGTATATGAGTCATCCTTGTATTCTTTATAGATGGTCTTCTTGTAGATTCTCCCTATCCGGTTCTTGTCAGACTTTAGGAAGCTAGAAGCCACTCTGGGAAAGACAAAAAGAGAGATTCACAATTTTGCCACCATCTTCAAACTCCTGGATGTTTCTTTTCTCTATTTAAGACAAAACAAGAGAAAATGGGATTGTACAGATCAAAACCTGAAATATTTTTATTTAACTATTAGAAAATGGGAAGCATACGAAATTGCTGATATTTGAGAGCATTTTTACCCTACCAAAAAGGCAAATTTACTTGGTTCAATATATAATACAGCAATAGGAAGGCAACCAACTAGGGACTAACTCTTTATAAGTGGTCAACCCTTCATTGATGTGGCCTTACTTAGCATTGTCTTGCTATGTATGGGGGGTCTTATTTTCTCTCTCTCTCTTTTTGTTTTTTATATAGGAAGTCTTAGAGAAATAGTGGTTATGACCACAGGCTTTGGAGCCAAGTCCATTGGGTTAAATGCCAACTCTACCACTATCAAATTTGTGGAACACTGAACAAGTTATTTAACTTCTCTGTGCACAGCTCCCCACTCATAATATGAATATAGTTATAGTTCCTAAGCTGGTTATTATCAATAACTTAAAAGATTAAAATAAATAAAGACCTTAGGATAGTGCCTGGCAAATAGTAAACACTCAGTATATGTTGACTGCTACTCCAAAATATTAGGGATAGTGGATAATGAAGTTATTCCCTCAAGGATAATTTTAATACAAAGACTCTTTAACTCTAACACTAGATAGATTATGTCAAAAAAGAGAGAGCAATTATTACTACTATAACTCTTAGAGAGTTCAAAGGTTTTTACAGTCAAGTTTGGAAAACTCTGAAGCTTTGAAGAGACAAAGTGAATCATGCTCAGAAAAACAATCTATAATGTATTAACTTATTTTTTCAATAAATATTTGTGTAGCATCTACAACTTTCTAAGATAAAAAAAGGTTAATCCTATGGGATCTCTGATAGAGCAAGTGATGAGAAGAGTACCAGCTTTGAATCCATATTACCCAGATTCAAATTCTACCTTTCTCATTTTCTAATAATTGGATTTGGAAAAGTCACTTGACCTCCAAGAGGCTCACTCAGTTCTCTCATCCATAAAATTTGTATACTCATACTAACCTCCTAGAGTTTTTCTGAGAATTGAGACTAACTATGTAAATTTCCAGTATGGTGTATCTCACAGACTGTTACATAAGTGATAGCTGTTATTGATTTAAGCTGTTACTTATTTAAGCTGTTATGATTTCCTTGATTCTATGACTTACCTTCTTATTTCACATTCTGAAATCAGTATACAATAGTCATACCAAACTATGGAAACTACACACATCTTACATGGTATATATTTCATTTTTAGGCCAAATGTCTGTTATTAATCATTAGCATTGTAGATATCAATTTAGAATCAAGGAACTATAAAGCCATCTTTGGGATCCTAAAAATGCCACCTAAGAGTGGAAAAACAAACTCTAGATGGGATGTTAGCTTCTGAATCAACTAGCCCTCTTCCTAGGAAACATTCTATTGAGTGTGGCTAGAGAGATAAAGAACCAGCTGCTACCACACCCTGAGAAAGAGCCTCCAACAGTCTACCTCCTGACCTCAAGGGTGCCCCCCTAACTCCCACTCTACCACCACAAGAAATTAAACTTACTTGTCATTATCCAAAGGCTGGTTTGTGATGACATTCCTTCCCTTGGGAGCATAGTTCCACTGCACATCCTGAATGCCCAAGTAGTAAACTCTAGTGGTCCCATCAGTAAGTTGGGGCCACAAAGATTGTGTGAAGAATACAGCCCAGAGGAGGTTGCCTGGCTCCATGGCCCACATTACTCTGGTAAACAGGCAAATAAAACCTGCTGGTGTGGAAGAAAGAGAATAAAGGAGTTTTGCATGTATCTTGAAAACTAAAAAGGCAAGAGCCAGATAAAGTAACTGAGAAAGCAAGCAAATCCCAATTAGCTCAGTATCTTTATGAGTTCAACAAGTGTTAAATAAACTCCACATATGAGACTTTGGAGAGCAAGGTTAAAAAGTCACCTGTGCTGATAAGTGTGTATCACTTACTCCAGAAGAAAAATATGGATTCATTCCCTCCAGCATATACAAAAGAAGAATGTGCTCTGAACCAAGAATCAGGATACAGGCACCAGAAGCCTGATTCGTCCAGTGACTCACTCCATGCATAAATCAAGGTACTAATTCTCTCTTTGTCTCTATTTTTCCATAGGCAAGATGTGAAGACTTATTTTTACCACTTCCCTTTATACATAATCCTTTATAAATTGTGTTTAAAAACAAATGAGATTTCACCAAAAGATATTTACTAGAATACTTATAAACTCAAAATACAAACATCCAAAATGGTCATGAACATTAGAATGAATAAATGAATGAATTGCATTTCATTCCTATAATTGAATTCTAAATAGTAATAATAATGAAAAAACTAGAACTACACACAATATGAATGTTTCTCACAAATATAATGTTCCAAAAAGAAAAAAAGACACAAAACAGTACATATTATATGATTTCATTTATGTAAAGTACAAAGTCAGCCAAAGTAATCTATGCTGGCCAAAGTATGAATAGTGTTTGCTTTTGAGGTAGGGCTCAGTTCCTGGCAAGGGTGATGTTCTATTTCTTGATCTTCATCCTGGATATATAAGTACACTCAGTTTGTGAAAATAAATTGAGCTATAAATTTAGGATTTGTGCATTTCTGGATGTGTGTTATACTTGAAAGTTAAAAAGGAAGTAAAAATAAATGATAATATAAGAAGGAAATATTTTGAACTTCTCATAAGTAATGTCCTCTGATTTCCAAAGCTATGCACAGGTCTAATCTTGAGTCAGAAACAGACCCAAGATTTTAGTCTCTTATTTCAGTACATAAGCCAAGAGGTTGAACTTTTGGGGACCGTGAGGAAATAGCCATTCCACACACAGATACAAACACAGAAACACAGAAAATATTATGTAAGCACACATATGCATAACATTTTCATATGTAGGCATCCACAGTTTTACCAAAAGGCAGAGATGTGTACACTTTCCTTTGTGTTCTACCACACAGAGCCTCAGTCACCTTGAGAATGAGATTAATAATATATTTATATTTATTGTGTGTATTCTATGCACCCATTCTAAGTATTTTACCTAGATTTAATTATTTAATTCTCACAACCACCTTATTAAGTACATGCCATTCATTATTATCTCCATATTACAGTGGAGATACTGCAGAATGGATGCATAAAGTAACTTGTCCAGGGTTATTTAGTTAACAATTGATAGAGTTAAGGTTTGAGATCAGTTTTTATGATTTTAATCACATGTGTATACACAGAGAACATGCATATGTCTTTAGCTACAGCCATATCTAGGAAAAAACACATAAACTCTGATACATGGAATTACATATGGTTATGATCATTTTTGAAGCAGACATACATACTCAGATAGGCAGAGATACACTTAATAGATTAAGTTCATGGTAATGATGATGTAACTACCATTCATTAAGAGATTACTGCATACTAAACACCATGTTCAGTGCTTTATGTAAATTATTTCACTAAATCTTCAACCCAAACACAATGAAATAGGCACTGTTAATCAAAAATAGTGAATCAAAACTATGTACAGACTCACATATAGTTAGGAAATCCCCAAATATTTATCCCAGCTAGGCTCAGATATTTACCCTGATTAAGAAACAGACCTATAAACATCCTTAAAAATTCTCAGGCCCCTCTTTACACAGCAGGGATCCTTAGTTTCAAATGTAATCCTTAGTTTCCACATTACATTTGGCACAAAGCACTTGATGTTAGGAAGAACCTGTTTCGGGGTTCTTGTTTCCAAAACCAGGTTCTCCCATTAACCCATTGTATATCCCTGAGTATTACTTAACCACTCTGAACCTAACCACTGTTTTCTTAAGTGCGTATAATATTATCACCATTAAAGAAATAAATCAGGTGATCACCTATTTATCTGTCTAACACGGGTACAATTGAACTTTTCTAGAACTAGAATATAAATGTTTTGATACAACGACTAAGCAAATGACATGAAATTTATGTTAACCAGCTTGATGAAAGTATTTCAAATTGTATATGAAAACAGCACAATGTACCCCATGTTTGCATTA
>CAUYQV010018153.1:0-22997 GCA_963574575.1 Galagoides demidoff
AAAAAAAAGAAAAAGAAAGAAAGAAAGAAAGAAAAGAAATCTAAAGGAGGCAAAAAAACCTACTGTTTAAGCAACCCAGGGTACCTACCCTTGCAAATGCTAACAAATTGGTGGAGTTTTATATAATCAAAGCACTTTCAGGAATGATTTCTCCTAATGAGGAAACATTTAATGATTTTTACTTGAATTTCAGGTTGGAAGAAATAACTCATCTCAAAGGTCTCTTTCGACTTTTGAGATTTTACAGTTGCCTCATAACCACAGCCTACGCAAGAAAATGAGAGTAAAAGTAATGAATTTTTGAGACCAAAGGAGTTAATACCCTGTGTTCTGGAGTCAGTCAACATTGGTCTAAATCTTGATTCTCCCATCTATTAGGTGCATGAACTTTAAAAACCTAATTAACATATAAGCGTCAGTATCATTTTAAAATGTTTTGTGAATAGGCATGGCATGTAGGCTTAATTCTGCAATCAGGCCAAGGCAGGTGAATTGCCTATGTTCAGGAGTTCAAGACCAGTCTGAGCAAAAGGGAGACTCTGTCTCTAAAAATAGCCAGGGGTTGTAATAGGCCCCTGTAGTCCCAGCTACTGGGGAGGCTGAGGCAAGAGGATTGCTTGAGCCCAAGAGTCCGAGGTTGGCATGAGCAATAACACCATGGCACTCTCTTGTCTCAAGAAAAAAACATTTTTGTGAATGAAGAAAATCAAAGAAAACCAAAAGTCCATTTATTTATTTTTTGAGACAGAGTCTCAAGTTGTCACCCTCGGTAGAGTGTGGTGGCGTCACACAGCCACTCCAAAATCTTGGGCTTAAGCCATCCTCTTGCCTTAGCCTCCCAAGTAGCTGAGACTACAGGCGCCTGCCACAACGCCTGGCTATTTTTTGGTTATAGTTGTCTTTGTTGTTTGGCAGGTCCAGACTAGATTCCAACCCGCCAGCACTGGTATATGCGGCTGGCACCCTAGCCACTTGAGCCACAGGCACTGAGCCCAAAAGTCCATTTAAATTAATACAGTTGCTAAAAAAACCCATAAAGACTACTATGTATTAATTTAGAAAAATCTTTAAGGTATATTTGTATGCAAGAGGTTAAGGAGACACTACAATACTACACTAGGATCCTACTCTTGCACATTTCTATTTTATTTGGATGGGAAAAGTCTAGAAAAATATACAATGAAAAGTTAGTGGTGACTATCTTGTGGGGATTCAGATTGGCAGGGTGGTTTTGTGGATGAATAAACAAAGTTTTTCACTTTTTATATATTTCTGTATTAGTTAAATTTTTTATAAGTTTGCATTATTTTACACTGAACATTTCCAAAGCAAAAAAATCTACCATGGGAACGATATGTTATTCTCATTTGAAGCCAAGGTCTTATTACTTCAAAATAAAGACAATCCCTTATTCCAAAGCACCACCAGTGCCCTGCACGAGTAGAACTCAAACAGGCCTGAAGCCCTGTCCCACTAAAGCAGCGGTTCTCAACCTGTGGGTTGCGACCCACAGGCACTGTATTAAAGGGCCACAGCATAGGAAGGTTGAGAACCACTGCACTAAAGGATGTTTCAAGGAAAGTGACCTTTCCCTCAACCTAGTCTTGCCATAATGACTTAGGAATGTGAAAGAGTTGTGATCATATATTAGCCCCACCTAAGCAGAAGCTAAAATAGTGGCCAGAGTCTACAAAACAATTGGAAGGGACCAGCAGAAGATTTAAAAAAAAAAAAAAAACAAAGTAAAAATGGGAAAAGGACGTTTGAGACACTGGCAAAAAAAATCCTTATGTCAAGTAAATGGTGTCACCTGCAGCTGCATATCCCCAGGCCCAACCGCAGAAACCTGAGAGGCAGGCATTTGCCTGGAAACAGGATGCTCTATCCACTACTTTTTAAAACAATCCCTTTAGTTTTAAATATTTAGCCTCAAAAAAAAAAAAAAAACACCCACAACCTCAACATATCTCTATGGAGAACTTTCTAGAAATTTTGTCACTTCACTGTTTTAACAAACACTCAAAAATACAAGCAATCAACATTTACAGAGGACTTATCATGGACGAGGCACTGTTCTAACTCCTTTACATAGATTATCTCAGTTACTACTTGGAATAACTTCATGAAGGAACTAGTATTTTAATTTTACAATTAAAGAAATAAGGTTAACAGAGGTCGCTTCATTGTTGAATAATAGTCAATTGCTATGTAATATGGAGGAGCATTGTCCAAAGGGATTAAATGGCATAGAGATCTGGATCATGGGATATACTCTCCAGGATGGATAGGTCACTGCAAAGTGGAAGATGGTATGGGAACCTATGGAGTGATCCTAAGTACCTGGGATGAGGATGGCAAAATTATGTGGTAGTGATTGAGAAGGGACGCAAAGAAAGGAGCTTCAATAGGGAAGCAATTGGAGGAAACCCTGGACTGCTGAACCAGAAAGTCTGGAGGGCTCACAAGAATGTAGATATGAGCAACCTGGGTAACCAATGACCATTAGAAAGACACAATAATTAATGACCAATAGGAAAGGCCTTAGAAGCACAGAGGGGCCAATGAAACACTTGCAATCAATTTCAAAGGGAGAAAAAGAGGATATTTTATACTTCTACAGGCCTTTGCATCTCCCTCTCTCTAATCGCTTCTTCGTAAGAAGGACTCACTTCCACCTTTCTTTGAAAGTGGTCTAAACTTTCACTTTTTTGTAAATAAAAGTTTTCTTTGTTACACTGAGACGTGTACAGGTTACTTTTACTCCCTATTCATGCTACCTGTGCTGCTCCAGTTTTATTTTCGGTTTCCACTCACTTTTCCTTTCGATTCCCACCATGCCTCAGTTGATCTTTCTAACTCAGCCAATTAATCGAACCATATCATCTGGGTTGGGGGAAGTGGGACCCCCAACAGCCAACAGAGATGAAAGAGATAAAGAAACATAATTGAATAATAACAAGTAATATTTATTGAGTGGTAACATTACATATCCTGTCTCCTTAAACTATCAACTAAACATTACATATCCTGTCTCCTTAAATTCTCCCAACATATTCCAGTGTGAAATGGCTCAGAAAGCAAATGTAAATCATACATATTAGCATGTGGTGTAGCCTGGATTCAAACTCTGAGTTTAGTGTTAGATACTGCCACTGTTCTGCCTCTCATAATTATCATAGCCCTCTAATATCAAGCATCTGACCAGTATTCAGATCGTCTTACTTTTCATTGCACAGGACAGATTCTACCATTAACTGATAACAGCAGAAATCAACATTCTCAGAACCGTATGATTTTTTTCTTCCACAAAGATTACCATTGCACCCTTTTCCAACTGAAGGAGTTCAGGAAGTTTCACACAAGAACATGACTCTTAGTATAAACTAAGAGTAACAGGAGCTTTCTCTCCATCTGCATAACAAGAAGGAGACATCCCATCAAAAGAACATTTGATGTCCCATACCTTCCCTGCTAACTCACTATGTTGTAGGTAAGAAAGTCAAGAATACAAACATGAAAGTGTGCTGAAGTTTTAAATGGTGGGTTCTTGGATAGTCAGACAAAGAATTGAAAGACACACCACTAACACAGAGCCACCATTCCTTGTGAAAAGAGAGTCAGAGAAAAGCCTGCGTGCCACCCTGGACATAAGGTTTCCCTGATTCAGGGCTGGACAAGGAGCCTGGTTTACCAAGCCAAAGTAAACAGACTTTTCCTCTCCAAACTGTACTCTCTGAATACAAGTAAAATTTTTTTAAAAAATCAGTTTTTCTAGGATTTCATGTAAGATGGATCCATTCTAGAGTAGACTTCCTGCCCTTTTGCCCTGAACTAGAAAAGACTACATTCATTTTTTAATACACTCATTGATTCACTAATCAACAGTGAAGTTGGCCAAGTCCTTTTCTCAAGAGTTCCCTATTTGCAAAGCAGTACAAAACCCCTAGACAAAAAGACCCACAGGGAGATTGATTTTCCACTTGGGTCTTGTCCCCTGCCTGAGACTCTAGTGATTTTCCTTCTTCTATTCCTTTCTATCTAATAAATCCTATCTTATCAGTGAAATCTATGGTCCCTAGGTTCAAGGACCTACTGCAGAAAGAAACTGTCAACATCCTCATGAGCTATCTGTTCACATATCTTCCAGGGAGGTCCTTCAAGCCACACAAGGGGGTGCCCAGGGCAGAGGCTCTCAGTTGATACACCCCAGGAGGAAATAAAGAATATATACCACGTTTGAGTATTGAGAGTTCATTGAAATACACAAAAAAGCACTATAAAGTTGAGACAAGGCTTAACAGTAGAGGGGTGGTGAAAATGACTCCCCATCCCCTACTCAAACTTCTACTTCTTATATACCTTAAAGCTACTTATCTAGTGTGGTGCTCTTCTTAATCTTTATTTCTCATGTTTACTTCTCCCCATGGGTTAGAAAGCAAGCCAGAAACCAAACTGCATAGTTATAGCAACCCCCTTTCCATCCTCCTTCAAAGTTGGTGTTCCTGGGGAGTATGAGAGTCTTCTACCCTGGTCCTGGCTGGCACGAGAGAGAAGGCCCTGGTACAAGATAAACACCTATTGTGGAAGGTGGTAATTCTAAAATCAGTCTTAAGACAGGCATGGGGGCTCATTCCTATCATTCTAGCACTCTGGGATGCCAAGGAAGGTGGATTGCCTGAGCTCACAGGTTGGAGATCAGCCCGAGCCAGAGTGAGACCATGTCTCTAAAAATAACCGGGAGTTGTGGGGGGCTCCTGTAGTCCCAGCTACTTTGGAGTCTGAGGCAGGAGAACCCCTTGAGCCCAAGTGTTTGAGGTTCCTTTGAGCTGTGACAGACACCACCACACTCTACCAAGGGTGACAAAGTAAGTCTCTGTTTAGAAAAGGAAAGGAAGAAAGAAAGTCAGTCAGTCTTGGACATAGCATCACTCACTCTGCAGGAAAGATGATTTCCCCCACCCTCACATGACCCTTTCTCTCAGTCAGCACCACTCCCTGTGCCCTGTGGTTCTCTCTGCCTTCAGATAAGTTTATTTCTATGTTAATCTTCTCTGGCCCTATGCTTTGTTTCATTGGTATCTATCTGTTTCCCTCAGGACTGCTCACAGCTTATCAGAGACCCCCTTCAACCATTCCTGGCCCCAATCATATTAAATATATTACCTGGTTAATTTAATTTGCTAAGATAATAATTCAAAAAAGTAATCATTTATAGGTCAAGCTGTTTCTCTCATCCAATCATCTTCCCTAGCAATCATTTAGTGCTAGTAAACAGAATTATCTATATCCTCCATCTCCCCTTCCTCTCTAAAAAGAATGTATAAAGACATCTGGATCCCAGGGGGATAAGGGGAGATCACTCTATGATTCTTCTCACGCACATGGGTAAATAAACCTCTTTCTATGATTAATCTGCCTTAATTATGAAATTATCTTTCAGAGAACTTTTCAAGAAAAGGGGAAGTTTCCCCTCACCCCACATAGCCATGTGCCTACTTATTCATATCAATAACATATGTAAGGATGATCAATCATTATGGTAGAATGATAAAAATTATTAACTCATAGTTTTTCATTAACAGCTAAAACCAATCTCTAACTGCTGTCTCTTTTTCTATGTATCTATCAGAGCCTCTGCCTCCACCCCAGTGCATTTCTGTTTTCACAAGCCAATGAGGAGCCCAGCCTGCCTTTTAGACCTTTAGCCTCCAATTGTTCCTGGGAGTCCCTGACAAACATTTGGATGTGAACATCAGGCCCCAGAACTGCAAACACCTGGAAACATGTCTGTTTTCAGACTTGCTGCAGAAAAATAAAGCATTCACGTTTACAGTACCCTGGGAATTTGGTTGCAATTACCTTCTTTGTTCCAACTTAAATTTAGCATCCGCTTGACCTCAACTGCAAATCATTCTTTCTCTCCCTCCCTGATGCTAAGCCAGCTATCTCACTGCTCTCTTCTCTCAATTTCTCACTCTCTTCCCCTCTGTCACTCCTTCTCTCACTATCTAAGATAAAGTAAAGTTTACACTTTTATTTCCTAATCGAGGTCTAGAGAAATTCTTTTCTTGTTCCACGCACAGTGTCTACTAAGCTTCTGATTCTTCCAGTATACGCGTAATTGCACAAAATTGGAACAAATGTTTCAGGAAAGATTTTAGCAAGGTGCAAAGAGTTATAAAATCCAAACCCCATTAGCCCCAGTCTATTTCGATGTGCTGGGGCATTCAAAACTGAAAGGGAATGAACTGCATTCTATGGGTCTGGATTTGACCCAAGATGATTGTCGTTCCATTTTAGAACCATAAACCTCTACAACTAAGCCATTTGAGGTACCCTTGCCAAGCTGCTGTTTAAGGACTTACTGAGACTCTCAGCTTCATCTCCTCCTTTGTGGTGCTTCCAAAAACAAACAAATAAAAAAAGAAAACAAACAAACAAACAAACAAACAAACCAAATGGCCCTTCCCAGATAGATATCTCTATTTTAAAGCCAATAGGTAATACAGCCAAAAGATTAAGTCATCTGCAAACAATGTCTAACCAGCTGAGTTTAAGTGATAGTATTACAAAAGGAAAACAATTTGAGAACTCAGAAATGTTCCTAATCAAGGTGCCTTTTTTCCTACAATTCTACTGCCATGAGTCTTTCAGAACACTTATTGGGTTGGCCCTTCAGCAGTTGGTTTACTACCAATTTCTTTCCTGTTCTCTATCCCCATTAGTAAGCTGCTGCAAAATCGACAGCACCAGCTGGCAAAACCCCAAATACGCTGCTTGGTTTAATGAACTGACCAGACAGGAATGTTTTAAAGAGTTCTGCAAAGCCGAGTCCATGACAATTGTAATACCACAAAGTAAGGGCAGGCAATTCTATGACTTTTTCAAAATTCTCTTCCTTCTAGCTTTCTCAATCAAATAATCTGATTCCTGAATTACAGATTTAAAAGTACTGTGTAGAAAGTAGCAGGTCTGCAGTCTAAGGTGTGGGGAAAGAGATCCTCTTGTCCCTATACAAGAAAATAATTTGTCCCATTGACCTCTGTCGAAGACTTATGGCAGAAAACTTATTACTAGCCAGCGCAGAAGCCATCTGTTTCTGAAACTGGAAAATTATGTTGAAACTGTTATGTAATTGCATCAGGGATGAAGTCTGATCTATGTACTTAGATCCAAGTACCTTTTGTTTTCCTTATTTTGAGACAGAGTCTCACTCTGTTGCCCTGGGAGAGTGCCATAGCATCATCATAACTCACAGTAACCTCCAATTCTAGGGCTCAAGAGATCCTCTTGCCTCAGCCTCCCAAGTAGCTTGGATCATAGGTATCTGTAACAAAGCCTGACTAGTTTTTTAAATTTTAGTAGAGATAAGGCTAGTCTCGAACTCCTGAGCTCAGGCAATCCACCTGACTTGGTCTCCCAGAGTGCCTGGATTTTACAAGTGAACCATCATGCATGGCCAGATCTAAGTAGCTTTGATCTAACAAAGAGCTTAAGAAAAATGAGACACGTTCAGATAGTGATATATCACCTTAATACTTAGAAAGAATTCCTATTCAGAATGTCCTCCCTTCTCTTGTCCATCTAAACCAGAGATTTTCAACCAGTGTGCCATGAGAGGATCTTAGGTATGCCACAACAATTTTTAAAGATCATTAATTAAATTATTTTTGAAGTAAGATCAAAGCACAGTAAGTATACTATTTTTTTTACTCTTTTTCCTTTGATCAACATAATTTATATGTGCCCTGAAAGATTAACTATAGATTCAAGTGCTGTGAGATTAAAAAATGTTGGAAAACACTAATCTAAACCCTGCCATTTCACAAGGCACAGTTGTAGTCTCAAAGGCTGAATAATACAATGCAATAATTCTGAAATCTGGTGGCACATTAGAATCACTTTGGGAGGTTTCAAAAGCTGTCAGTGCTCAGTCCCTACCACAGGTGAGTTGAACCAGAAGCTCCAAAGAGTTGGGCCTGCTTCTCATTATTTTTAAAAAACTCACTGATGATTCTAGTGTGCAGCCAGAGTTGTGACTAGTGTGGCTATTAAGAGCATAGGGCTCAAGGTTCAAAAGATTTGAACAGAAATCCTTAGTTCAACATTTCTAGGGGCGTGATTTGGAGCAAATTAACCTCTCAGTTACTTCATATGGAAAAGAAGTGTAAAAATAGCATTTATCCCACAGCATTTTTTTTAGAGTTGAAGGAGATATTCATTTTTTTTTTCCTTTCTGAAACAGAGTCTCACTATGTCGCCCTTGGTAGAGTGCTATGGCCTCACAGCTCACAGCAACCTCCAACTCTTAGGCATAAGCAATTCTCTTGCCTCAGCCTCAGCCTCCCTAGTAGCTGGGACTACAGGCACCTGCCACAATCTCTGGCTATTTTTTTGTTGTAGTTGTCATTGTTGTTTAGCAGGCCCAGGCTGGGTTTGAACCTGCCAACCCCGGTGTATTTGGCCAGCACCCTAACCACTGAGCAATGAACACCAAGCCAGATAATTCATGTTTTATACCTAGCACATGCTAACTGTACAGTATATGTTAGCTACTGTTATTTATCACAACTTTTATTTGGTATTACCAGCAGCAATAATGGGTAACCTTTGATATTCAGCCCCAGTCTAAAACTGAACGGTTTTCAGTTCTATAAAGCACTTTAGAGATCATGTTATCCAGTGCACAAAGGTCAAATGACATACATTTCAGAAAAAAAAACAAACATTTACCAAGCCAGGCACAGTTTTCATACAGACTCTATGTTCAGGGCTCTTTCCATTGCTCTCATTTTATTTCCTATGAATAAATGTACTAAACATTGTGTATCCAATTCTAAGGTAGGTTCTTGGCAAAGAAAGATAAATTAATACCAAATTGTCCTTAAGGGTCTCAGTCTAGTAAGAGAGTCCAACATGTAAGGGAATAATTAATATGCACTCACTGAGTTAAAGATTCAATGGGCTCGGGAATTATGATGTAATTAACACTGTAATGTAACGCACTGGGTGGGTTGATGGAGGCTAAACTGAACAGGCAATGAAAAGATAAACAGGAATTTTACAGATGGGTAGGAATGTGTGGAATGGGCATTTCAGGCAGAGAGAATAGCAGGGAAAAAAGCACTATATCAGCATGCTGCTCAGCAATATCGTCTTGCAACCCCTAGAACACTTGTCTGTACCATTCATTTGTCATATAATAATGTTTTGTCTCATGACACCTCTTCTACCATAGCCTTGAACTATTTATCTCCTGTGTTAGCTAATTTTTCATGTCTTGTCATCCCCAACTGGAATTTAAGCTTAAAAAAAGAAAAACCAGTTTAATAGATCACTGTATCTCCCACAGTGATTTTGCACGTGGTTTTAAATGATGTGGCTGCTTAAGAAATATTGTTGACGTATTGATGTAAAGGAAAAAAGTACAATAATCATGTTAAATTCTCCACTCATCACCAGACCCACCTGTGAAATAATGTTAGTTCACTATATCCTCCTGATTAGTCATGCTATGACCATCAGAAGGAGTCTTCAAGCTACTTCTGAAGGCTCACTACAAAAACAAATATTGTGGTATGTGAAGATTAGCAGATGTCTCACATGGTACATGCTATCTGTGTATTCCAAAGCTATGTCTTGTTTTTACTAACCAAACTCATAAAGATATCAAAGTTGGGTCTAGGTAGCCATTGCTGAAAATTGCTGATGGCAGCGAGGCTGGATCAATCAGCCTGGGACCCCAAAGATTTCTAACAAGTATAAGGCACCCTGATGAAATCCAAAAGAATAGATGTGATAGCACACCTGGTGAGAATAAGATGGTGTAAGGCAGGCCAGGGCAGACGTGGTCTGGTGGGTTTAGGTCCTACCTGTCCTTCACCCTGTCTCCCACTCTTACTATTTTGTAAATTGAACTCCCACCCTACAGATGCCTATCTTGAGTAGTTTAAGTAGATTGATTTAAGAGATTAGCTTTTAAATTGGAATGTTGTAATAAGTCATTGAGTTCTACTCACTAATATTTAAAATAGGGGTTGGTACGGCCTTTAACCTTTTATATATAAAACTGTAAATTAAAAAAAAAAGAAAAAGAACAGAACAGTCTTAGAGAGGCTACTCTCACTATTCTCCAGAAATTTTGGCCTTCTGACAAAGTTTGGTGGACCTATCCCCATCTCTACTTATTGGCTGACAGTGAAAAGCAGCTGGACCCCCTTTGTCCCATAATAGACAAACTATGGTATAATACTCTAGCACTACCCTAAAGGACTTTTCAAATATGATTGGCCTAGGGAAATAAAGGAACCTATGCAGGATGGAGAATGGCGTTTCTTACAAAGCAGGGAGAGTTTGAAATGACTGAAAATTCAAAATGAGCCAGGAGTGGTGGCTCAAGCCTACAATCCCAGCACTTGGGAAGCTGAGGTGGGTAGATTGCCTGAACTCACAGTATCAAGACCATCCTGAGCCAGAGTAAGACCTCATCTCTAAAAATAGCCAGGAGTTGTAGCGGGTGCCTGTAGTCCCAGCTACTTGGGAGGCTAAGGCAAGAGAATCACTTGAGCCCAAGAGTTTGGGCTGGGTAGTGAGTAGGGCGCTGGTCCCATATACCAAGGGTGGAGGGTTCAAACGCAGCCCCAGCCAAACTGCAACAACAACAAAAAAAAGCCAGGTATTGTGGCAGGCGCCTGTAATCCCAGCTACTCAGGAGGATGAGGCAAGAGAATCATCTAAGCCCAGGAGTTGGAGGTTGCTGTGAGCTGTGTAACACCACGGCACTCTATGGAGGGCCATGAAGTGAGACTCTGCCTCTACAAAAAAAAAAAAAAAAGAGTTGGAGGTTGCTCTGAGGTATGACGCCATAGCACTCTACCAAGGGTGACCAAGTGAGACTCTATCTCAAAAAAAAAAAAATCAAAACGAGCAGAGGGAAGTTTTCCCACTTCAACAGTTCAAAAGTTGTCTTTAGGAATAGAAAAAATCTTAGATATCATTGTGCAAAATTAAGAGCCCCAAGTAGCGAGATGCTGGTAGCTATCCCAACAGGGCCCACCAGAGATGATCTTTAAAAAAAATTTCCCCACCTCACTGATTTTTCTGGATGTTTATAAGGTGACTCATTGCCAATCTAAGCACAAATAAATATGAAGGTAGCTATAATGACTTATGGAGGAAATATTTGAAAAATAACACATTGTGCCCAAGGTGAATATTTATAGTTTAAGTAAAAAAATGTTGATCAGGTGAATATCAGAGTTGGGGGAGAAGAAGAAAAGGCTATTCTAAGAGACTTAACCTATGGCAAGACAGCTTTTTATGGGTTTGATGAATGTAACACCTGTATTATTCCCACTTTTCTTCCTCCCCACCAGTAAATAACTCTTCCTATCCATTCATCATCCTTCATCCCAAGTATTTTAAAATAATTTAATACCTTCTTATAGACATGTGGAGAAGATAAAATCACAGAATGTAGATGAAATAACCAAACAGAAGAATTAATATACTTTTAGCATTCCTACCAACCTAATATATTATGTGTAAAGACCTTTCACTGGTGACCATCCTTTACCTGGCAGAGTTAAGAAGAACCCTGGTACAACTGGGAGATGTGAGATAATCAAGCAGAAGTACTTAAAGATTGATATTCTAGGAGACAATGATTATGAAGTCAAAATTTTTCTTAATCACTCTAGTAGAGAATGTTACCAGATGTTATTGAAATGTTACCAGATGAAAAAGATCTGGCTGCCTGTCACTGTCAGCCAATATGCAGAGACAGGGATAGGTCCATCAGATTTTGTCAGAAGGCTGGGATGCTGGCCAACAGTGAAAGTAGATTCTCCAAGACTGTTCTGTTCTTCCATTTTCAACATTACAATTTTAAACATTTAAGTTCAAAGTCAAGGCCATGTTAACCCTGATCTTAAACAATAATCGGCAGAACCCATGACTCATAAACAATTAAAAACACTTTAATTTAAAAGTCAATCTCTTAAATCAATCCACCTAAACTACTCAAGACAGGCATCTTTAGGGTAGGAGCTAAATTTACAGAACAGTAAGAATGGGAGACAGTGGGTGAAGGACAGGCAGGACCTAAACTGACAGGACCAGCTGTGTCATCTCTACCCTAGTCTGACAGACTCCATCTTTTTTGAACTATATGTGCTCTCAAAAACACAACAGGTGAGGAAAATAATCAAGTAAATGATACTAGACCAACAAGATGGAATATCAAGCAGCTACAAAAATTAGAATCACTGAAAAATATTGATGTATTAATTGAAAAAGCAAAATATAAAATTGCACACAATGACTGAAAAGATTTTTGTTTTTTGAGATAGAGTCTCTTGTTGTCACTCTGGGTAGAGTGCTGTGAGGTCATAGCTCACAGCAACCTCAGACTCTTGGGCTCAAGCAATCCTCTTGCGTCAGCCTCCCAAATAGCTGGGAATACAGATATCCATCACAACACCCAGCTACATTTTCTGTTTTTAGTAGAGACAGGGTCTCACACTTGCTCAGGCTGGTTTCTAACTCCTGAGTTCAAGCAATCCACCTGCCTCGGCCTCCCAGAGTGCTAGGATTACAGGCATTGAGCCACTTCATCCAGCCTAAAATGATTGAAAATTAAGTCGGCCTTCACAAAAATAAAAATACAGTAAAGCCTCTTTAAGTTGATAAACAGAAGGACTGTAACAAACTGCTCAAAATACGCTGGTGGGCAACATGAGGAACTAGGCCTTAGTGCATGTGGTGCGTGCCTGATCTATGAAAATTAGGTCAACTTAAAGAAGAGGTCAATGCTGGCACATTTTTAACAATGGAGATTCAACTGTAATTATGTTAAATGGTTAGATGTTAGTCATATAAATTTATTAATTAACAGTATAAGTATTAACTATAAAAAAGTATATTATCAGTTCTACTTTTCTTTGGAATTACACTGATTTTTCTGACACTTTTCTTTAGGCTAACATTAATGAGTTTGTATTCTCTGAGCTTTTATTAAGAGTTGCTAGTGTAAGTAGGAGTGCAAAGTAATTCAGGAGTGTTCTGGGTTGCAGGGGAAAGCTACTTTGTTAATAAATATTTGTTGTGAAATCTAATGGGAGGAAAATTTGTAGACACATTTTTTAAATGGTTATAGAGAGACATTTTTAAATGGCCTATATAGGAGTGGGTGGAAATGAAAATGGCACCATGGCAGATAAGCTATAAAGACAGGGTTGGATAGCTCTGTTTTGAGTATCAATTATATAAAACTGAATTCAGCTATTTCTAGAAATAAAACACAATTGTTCCCTTCCCATCTGGATCAACTTTAAGATGCTACCAAATTATGTATTATTACCATAAGCAAACTGTGTCAAATAATGAATGCAAACTTAAGCTTGTACTTGTAGACTAAGAAAATGTATATAAATTTATCCATATTTACAAATATTTATGTCATCTCTGAAGCTCCAGCAAGATCTCATGAGGACCACCTGCCCTCTTTCTTTTACATTAAAAAACAGGCAAAAAAAAAAAACCATGAAAAATTAAATGCTAAAGTCAATAAGGAAGCAGACTATTAAGAAGGCATGGAACATTTATCTGAATAATGGATATAATTTAATGATACCAACCACAGTCCTCTTAATGACAACTTGAATTTACTCAGTACCTTATTCAGCAATATTTTCACTCAGTCTAAGTAGCAATCAGAGCCCAAACCCCTGAAGATAATTATTCTATCAAAGTGAATCTAAATTTCACTCCTGCCACCATAGCTTTCCTATTTCAAGGGCTGTTTGCTGGTCATTTTGGAGGGATTTGAGTGGATAATGTAATCAGAATAACTCAACAGTGCGCTTTCCCACATTAGACACTTAAGTCCCTCCAGGATACAATTTCTGTTACCCTAATGAATTTCCATAATCTAATAGGCTGGATATACCATTGATGTGAATGATTATTCATTTGAAGTCATTAGTCACCTAAAAACAGATGAGCTGGGTTGGTAGATTCTCGGAGCACTCTGGCAAAGGTGGTCCTTGCCCCCATTCCTCCTTGATTAATATCCTCCCACTAGTCCTTGACTCCTCAGATTGCCTCCACTACAGAAGCTCTCAGATTATATTATCCTTAAATAGTAAGTGAATGCTCCAGAACTTCCTCTGTCTCTTCTGCTTATCCAAACTGGCCAGTGCACCCCTCTTTCACCGGCCTGCTACTTTCTGGAGAATAGTGTGTTCACAGATTATTCAGATAAACCCATGTTTCACAACTTTTATACTGTGAAGATCCTTCTTCATATCAAAAATGTTGTTCTTTTAATACCTGCTTGATAGGCTTAGAAGCTCAATTGCTCAGTAGGTGCCACAGGTGGGATGAGAAAAGAATTTCTCTAGGCCAAGATTACAATATAAAAGCTTATTTTATATCAGAGAGAAGGAAGAGAGTGGAAGGAGTGAAGAAGAATAAAGAAGAGAACAGAGAACAAGTAGTAAGAGAAAGGAAGTTTGAGAAGAGGGCAAAAGGAGCAAGAGAATGACCAGACATCCCAAAGAAGGAAGAAAGGCAGAACACCAGGCCTGAGGTCACTGATACCAGCCTAGGAATTGCTTCAAGCTTAAAGGAACAAACCCTAAAAAGACCCAGGAGCTAGGAAAGTGTGAAGAGAAATAATTTACATTTTCTTTTGGCCTGCTGGATTCCTCAATGGTTTGTGAAAACAAAATATCCACAAAGGTGGTGGGGCTGGCAAGAGAAAGAAAGCAACAGAGAGATTTTAGGCCTTATGGAAAGACTATGAGTTAATAACGTTTCTATTATTTCACTATAAAGACTGACAACCCTTATACTGATGACGAAAATTCAAATACTACATAATGACTGAAAGATCTATAAGTTAATTTTGATTTTATCACTCAAATCATCATCTCAGTACATTGTAAATTAATTGTGCACATATACATGTGCCTTCTTACTGATCTGGAAGATTCTATGTATTTTGGCTTATACACAGTGTTATGGATCCCTTGTAATATCTTATCAGAGTCTGAAGACTAAAGGTGGGCAATAACTAATAAAAACAAGTTACTATTTGTTCAGATGGTTATGTCTAGCTTGGTAAAGTGTGCTATTTATACATAATCTTACTTAAAGTCTCATGAGATCGATACTATTTGTTGGGGGCCTAATCCCTTTCCCCCTTCCCCATCTCTTGCCCTGGTAGAACAAAAGGCCTTCCTGGCCCTGGCCCAAGAGTTCACCTGAAAGACCCTAGGCTACCAGAACCTTCCAACAAGCTATGGAATCTTCTTCCCCTTACAATCAGTATAAAAACAAGTATCCAACCACACTCAGTGAAGATGCCATCTTTGCCTAAGCAGGGCTCTGTCCCAGTTCATTAAATTTGGCCTGAACCTTGGTCTCATCTCTGGGTACACTGACAAACCCTTTCACTATTATCATGTCCCATTGTACAGATAAGAAATAGAGCTCACAGAAGTTATCTTACTTAGACAGTCACATACCATGGTGGGGATCACTGACTAACCAAACCAATGGTTATTTTTCTGCTTGTTCAGTTCTGCAAAAACTCCTTCCATGGAGTCAGTTCCTGACCCCCCTCCTTTGGTATGCTATTGTTTAAGCACATTCACACAGTTAGCTATCAGGCAAAGTCGAGATTCAAATCCAGGTCTGTATAATTACAAAGTCCATGCATTTTATTCCCAAGCCATATTCCCTCTCATTAAGTGTTGTTGTAGTCAGTATGCTCCAACTTATCATTTCCTTAATCAAGTTAAATAGGATGCTAAAGGGGGAGGACTATAAGCCACTGAAGAATTTAACTGGAGGTAAATCCCGAAAATCACACCTATATGTCAAACTACTTAGACTCAAGAAGATGATCAAGAAAAGGGTAGTGAAATTGCTTTTAATACGTTAACTGCCATGAAAATTGTATTTAACTTATGTTAGTTTTGAGATGGTGGGGGGCTCATAAAGCTGCGAAACCTCTGCTCATTGTTCTTGCTGTCAATCTGCGTGTCTCCACTACCTCCTGTCCCCCAGATTTAGCTACCTGCCCAAGCCCAGCCACAGGTGCTGGACTGTGTTTTCCCATGAGTATAATTTCTAATTGCCCATTTTCTATGGAAAGATTGCTTGGGAGCTCTTTGAAGGAACTTGAAAGGATATCATGTGGTGACATGACATTGCTGCACATACTTGCAGGACATGACTCAGGTCATCATCCAGGAATACCCAAGAGCCACTACAGACAGATACAACTAAATACTTGTGGAAGTACAAAAGACTCAGAACAAAATTCAATGAGTATGTTGTGAGCCACCTACAACTCAGGTGGCATGCAGTGTCAAAACTGATTCTAGCGCTCTGTGAACTGCACATAACTCACGTGCAGAAAATAAAAAATAACAAATTTTTCATTAAATTTAAAAGGGATCACTTTGTTTTCAAAATTTTTAGTCTATTTTCATAATAAAACCAAATGGCCCCAAGAAAAGGTTTTTTATTTTTCCTATTGTGGCAAGGCGTTCAAAAAAAAAAATCACTTGGACAAGCTTAGAGATCTATCTAACTGCATGGTGGCCACAGTTAATAATGATGTACATTGCAAAATTGCTGTAAGAATGTATTTTTCACATTCTTGCCACAAAAAAATTAGTTGGTGAGATGATGAGTATGTCAATTAGCATCACTGAAACTTTTTGCAGCAAATACATAGATTAAGACATCATACCAGATCCCATAAATATACATCACGGTATCTTAATCAACACAGATCATACAGATATTGCTTTGAGACTTAGCTTACTCGCTGTGTAATCTTGGGCATGCAACTTAATCTCTGTGAACCTCCCAGTTCTATCATCTATAAAATGTGAATAACAGAACACCCTTCATAAGGTTTTCATAGGATTAAATGAGCTAATCCATTCAAAACACTTAGAATGTGCAGACATATAATAATTGTGTCATAAAGAAAAACTATAATTAGGTAGATGCAATCTTTCTTCAGTTGCAGCCAGCTTAGTTTACAGCAGAGTTTTTCAACCTTTTTTTATCTCACGAGACACTTGAACCTATAGTTACACTTCCACAGCACACTAAAATTATGTCGATCAAAAAAAAAGAGTAAAAAAAAAAGAATATCCTTTTTTGATTTATTAACACAAATGCACTGTCAGCCAAAATTTAAAACATAATTTTAAGCCAAAATTATTATAATTTGTAAAAGAAGATAACAATTAAAATTCTTATAAAAACTTTATATATTTTTCTATTTATTATAATTTAAAATTTAATGAGATATCTGAGCTTGACTTTCTTAGAATATCTTCTTTGCAAGGTCGAATTTGGGACAGAAGATACTCTTAAATCTTCTTCCAAGGATTCTAGCTGTGATCGATTTTTGTTTCTAATATTACTCATTGCAGCAAAGCTCGCTTCACACAAATATGACATTGAGAATGGAAGAAGTATTTCTATTGCTTTTTTTGGTGATATTTGGAAATTCACCCTGAGAGGTAACCAAAAGGTTACAATATGTGTTGTTGAATGTTTTAATTGCAATCCTCTGCCATTTCTTTCTGAGACAAAGTCTCAACTCACTTGCCCTGGGTAAAGTGCCAGAGCATCGTCATAATCATAGCAACCTCAAACTCTTGGGCGCAAGAGATCCACTTGCTTCAACCTCTGGAGTAGCTGGGACTACTGGGACTACAGGTGCCCACCATAATGCCTGGCTAGTTTACTTTGGGGTTTTTCTTTGTCTGTTTGTTTTTTTTTTAGTAGAGAAGGAGTCTCTCCTTCTTGCTCAGACAGGTCTGGAACTCCTGATCTCAAGCAATCCACCTGTCTGTGCGTGAGCCTGTCTTCTGTCATTTCTTACTTCTGTTAACTCTTCCTCTTCTATAATATTTAAATTTGCTGACATACACACACTTAAAGGGATTTCTCACAGAATCTGGAGACATTATATCAAGTGTAGGTGCAGGAAAATATTTTTCAAAATTAGTGTTTAGGCCAGGCACAGCAGCTCATGCCTATAATACTAGCATACTGGGAGGCCAAAGAGGATGTAGTAGCTGAGCTCACGAGTTCAAGGCCAGTCTGGGCAAGAGGGAGACCTCATCTCTAAAAACAGCCAGGTTTGTGGTAGGCGTCTGTACACCCAGCTCCTCAGGAGGCTAAGGCAAGGCAATAGTTTGAGCCCAAGAGTTTGAGGTTGCTGTGAGCTATGACATCAAGGCACTCTACCAAGGGCCGGACAAAGTGGGACTCTGTCTCAAAAAAAAAATAGTGTTCAATAAATCTAAAGTTTGGGTTCAATGAGATTTTTATCCAATTTATACTTTTTCACTAATTCAAACATTTCTCCTACATTTTCTCTTTTAATCCTTTCCTTCTAGAGCAGTAATTTTTCTCTGAAAGCATTAATTTTATCTGTAGATGTGAGAATATTTTTACAATTTCCCTGCATACTCTTAAGAGTACTCAAACACTAAAATAAATCTAAAATGAAACTGTATGACACCAAACCTTGACACACAGTAAGTCACCTAATTTAGAATGTTGCATTTTGAAGAAGGTTAATACGTCTTCTTTTTATTCATAAAATCTTGATAGAACTCTTCCTGGAGATAACCATCCAACTTCCGTATACAATAATAGCTACATTTAAGAAGCATCCATTGAGGAACATAATTCTGCAAATAATCTTAATTGCAATGGCCCAGTTATTATATAATTAATAATTTTAAAAGTGTCTGATAGGACCGTTTGTAATTCAGGCATTGATGATTTTGATGCTAGCACTGCTCTGTGTAGAAAACAGTGTATAAAAATAATTTTAGGATTCTATTTTTATACAAGTGTAATAAAAACTTTTATACCTCCAGACATAGATGGGGCTCCATCCATATAAATACTTACAGAGGAATCCCAAGACAATTTCTTAGAATTGAAATAATTATAGATCAAATTGAAAATATCTTGGCCCTTTGTTCTTGTTTTGAGTGGTGGATAAAATAAAAACTGTTGTATGATTTCTTCTTTATAGACAAATCCAATTGCTAAAAAAGCTAGGGTTTACCACTGATATCAGTAGACTCATCCAACTGAATTGCAAATGTGTTTACTTCCGTAAGGTGAAATAGTACTTGAAATTCTATATTTTTAAATAAATCCTTAACATACCGAGATAAAGTATTATCTGAAAGTTGAATTTTTTAAATTCCCTTTTTGTATTGTTTTCCAAACATTGTTTCCACAATTGCACAGCAAGACGGTAAAATAACAGATCTGTAATTGTATGAGATTTCATTTCTTCCAGCTAAGATTTCTGCAACTGCGTAAATGGGTTCTTGTGCTGTATCTGATATTGTTGCATATTTGGTCCATATTTTAGCTTGTTTAGTACTCCTGACTGCAAGTTACTTCAAATAGTCCACTGGTATTTCGGACAAGTGGGAATGCCTAGATATTTGTAAATGTCTCTTTAATTTGCTAGGAACCACAGTTTCATTGGCTAATGTTTCACACCCCATTAAACAGGTGGGACATGGTGGATTTCCTTTCCTTTCCTACATATGAAACCGAATGATAAATAATCTTCATTATATTGACAACTAATTTTTTCTGTGTGTGTGTGTTTTGGAGACAGAGTCCCATTATGTTGCCCTTGGTAGAGTGTCATGGTGTCCCAGCTCAAAGAAACCTCCAACTCTTGGGCTTAAGTGATTCTCTTGCCTTAGCCTCCCAAGTAGCTGGGACTACAGGCACCCGCCATAATGCTTGGCAATTTTTTCTTGTTGTTGCAGTTGTCATTGTCTTAGCTGGCCTGGGCTGGGTTCAAACCTGCCAGCCTTAGTGTACGTGGCCAGCACCACCAGACAACTGTTTTAATGTAATTGCTGATGCAGTGGATGAACCAGTATTTGACGCACTAGTGTTGTCTTCTAAGTTTTGTTTCTTTCCTAAAAACTTTTCCATTTTCACTGAAAGCTGTGTAATAATAAAAATACCAAATCAAAAGCTAAAAAAAGTAAGCAAATAACTCATGCTTTTTAAAAAGAAATACAGGTATTAATTAAATACACTTGGAAAATTTTAAGAACTAGGATTTGCAAGGTAATTGTGTCCAACTACTTCAGTATTTCAAATCTAGATAGAACTGTATCACATGTTCAGTAGGAGCTACACCTCCTTATTACTTCAGGCACAATGAGGGATTGCTGAGTCATATGGCTTCATTCACTTCAGATGATTTCACCATATATTGGTGTTCATCTGCAAATCCTTGTCAAATTGTGCCATCTATAGATATTGTGAAACCTTATTTTTTAAGGCTACACCTCCACCCATTTTAGAAATAAGCTGGTGTTTATTTATTATAACAATAAAACATTTATGATACCAATGAGATATCAATTAAAATAATAGTCAATTATTAAAATATTATTAAATATTAAAAATAATTATTAAAATAATAATCAATTTAAAGAGGTTTTTTTTTTTTTTTGTGAGACGGAGCCTCAAGCTATCCCCCTGGGTAGAGTGCCATGGCATCACAGCTCATAGCAACCTCGAACTCCTGGGCTCAAGCGAGTCTCCTGCCTCCGCCTCCCAAGTAGCTGGGACCACAGGCGCCTGCCACAATGCCCGGCCATTGTTTGGTTGCAGCCATCATTGTTGTTTGGCGGGCCCGGGCTGGGGATTCGAACCCGCCACCTTAGGTGTATGTGGCTGGCACCTTAGCCGATTGAGCCACAGGCGCCGAGCCTTTAAAGAGGTTTTGATTTTGATATGTACACTTACTGTGCTTTCAACTTCTACTGATAATAATCAATGACCTTTAGAAATTTTCCCAGCATTGGAACGATACAGAGATTAGCATGGCCCCTGTGCAAGGATGACACGCAAATTTGTGAAGTATTCCATATTTAAAAAAAAAAAAGAAAGAAAAGAAATTTTCCCAGAATACATAAGATCCTCTCATGGCACACGAGTTCAAAATCATTGGTCTAGAGGCATGTAGGGGCATTTCCATAATGTCCACAAAATAAGGCTTTCCATGATATTTATCTCTCATTTCTAAAAGAGGGAGTTATTCAAACTATCTTGCATGGTTCTCATTGCCTAGAAGTAACAAGAGAACGGGCTTAGCAAAATGGCTTTAAACTATCTCTCCAGAGTAATGACAAAAGAACAAATAGCATTCTAGTGAAATGCAGGAGGGACACAAATAATTAAGATAACCCATCTGAGAGACAATATATTTATGAGCTCCTCAAGCAAGTGGTTTACACAGGTGACCTCTAGGAATGGCAGTGAAAAATTAGAAATGGGCTTGAAACATATTAAACAGGCAAAAATTAATTTGCCAATTTAAAGATATCCAAGTTCGTGATCCATAGAGCACTTTAAACTGAACAGATGTCACTAATGCCTATAGCTTTTTTGTAAGTATCTAAGTATATATACTTATATACCACTCTGATGGTGCAGATGGAGCCCCACCCCCCTAATTAAAAGACAGCCTCATTGGATATGTCCTCCCTTTTGAAGAAAAACACAGGCAGGTCTCCCAAGTATCAATTCTATGACTTTACATATAACCCCTGTCCCTAATATGTAGAAAAAGCAACCAAAGTGTAACACAACAGCGTGATCACTTGCTCAAACTTTGTTGGACGTGTCTCTCCAGCCATGGTCAAGGACATTCATTTTACAAAGTTTGGTTCTTTTCTATTGATAGGCCTATATGGATTCCCATGAATTTATTTATAAACAATGCGCACTAAGATTACGGAACAAGAACAAATTAAAAAGTCATATAGCCCATTTCATGGATGAGAAACTCTTCCTCCCTCCATCCTGACCATTCAATTCAGCAACCAGAGAAATTTCAGTTCACAAGGTTTTTTTTTCCCCCTGTAGTTTTTGGCTGGGGCCGAGTTTGAACCCACCACCTCCGGTATATAGGGCTGGTGCCTTACTCCTTGAGCCACAGGCGCTGCCCCAGTTCACAAGTTTTTCGCATTTAGTTTTGATCTTTTCCATTTTACACCAGAGGTATGTACTTAAAAACTCAGACACTGACCTGACCTTGAAGGGGAAAATATGTAGGATCTCCTGACTACCACCTTGCCACCACCTCACCGCTGACTTTAAGAGTCATTCAGCCTTATTCTATTGAAGGATAGATTTGCCCTCAGTGGAACAGTTCCATACAAAAACACATCATAGGGACTGGTACAGTTGCTTGTGCCTGTAATTGTAGCACTCTGGGAGGATGAAACAGGCAGAATGCTTGAGCTCAGGAGTTCCAGACCAATTTGAGCAAGAGCAAGACCCTGTTGCTAGTAAGAAAATAGAAAAATGAGCAAGGCTTGGTGGCAGGCACCCAGCTATTCCAGAGGCTGAAGCAAGAAGATCTCTTGGGCCCAAGAGTTTGAGGTTGCTGTGAGTTATGATGATGCCATGGCAGTCTACCCTGGGTGACAGAGACTCTGTCTCAAAAAAAAAAAAGTCAATGATAATAGAAAAAAGAAAGCCTCATGAATGCCTCGAAGTCTCAACTGATACATTATTCAGAATGTTGAGATTTTTAAAATGCTATTTTCTGCTGAGAAACAAACTTTATTTCAAATCCAAATCACAGACCTATAATCGTAGCACTCTGGGAGGCCGAGGTGGACAGATTGCTTAAGCTCAGGAGTTCAAGAATAGCCTGACCAAGAGTGAGACCCCATTTCTACTAAAAAGAGAAAAACTCGCCAGGCATAGTGGTGGCATGCCTGTAGTCTCAGCTACTTGGGAGACTGGGTAAGAGAATTGCTGAAGCCCAAGAGTTGGAGGTTGCTGTGAGTTACAATGATGTCATGGCACTCTACCCAGGGCAACAGAGTGAGATTCTGTCTCAAAACAAGAAAAAAGAATGTGACTATGTGAGGCTGGGGAATTCATGT
>CAUYQV010018155.1:0-27321 GCA_963574575.1 Galagoides demidoff
AATCCAGTTGACTTTTAAATGTAAGAATGGAATTCCAAACACTTAACACATTCAGCTATATGACAGAAAGTAAATCTATGGATATGGTATTTTGTGAATGATCTTTTAAATAAAAGAAAACCTTACGTAATAAAAAAAAAACAATAAAAAGGATGTATGGTTTAAAAAAAAAAAAAAAAAGAGATCCTCCTGCCTCAACCTTCCAAAGTGCTAGGATTATAGGCATGAACCACCATACCTGGCCCAATTTAGACATTTCTTTCTTTCTTTTCTTTTTGAAAATCAAGCATTGTATTTATTTATTTTTAACTCTCAATAAATGTTTACCGAATGAATAAATCTGTTAACATAGACTTTTAAAGGGATGTAAACGCTAAAGAGCTTCAAATGTTGTGGACCTTTTAACAAAAAGGCTCACGTAGAGAAAATAATGAGTAACACGATTTTTGAGATATTGATCTTCAATTCTCTCTAGTAAAAATATAAAGAAATATAACTGAGACTGTGAACCAATCCCACAAATGGCAATTGAAGTCATAAAGGTAATAGATTTGGTAAGTACATAAAGTGAAAATCACAAATCACGTGCATGTAAAATGCAGTGACATCAATAAGTAAACATCTGTTTTATTTTATTTTATTTTATTTTTTTGGTGAATATCTTTTTTTTATTAAATCTTAGCAGTATACATTAATACTATCATGGGGTACAGTGTATTGTTTCTGTATGCAATATGAAATACTTTCATCCAACTGGTTAACATAGCCTTCATGTCTTTTTCCTAGTTATTGTGTTAAGATATTTATATTCTACATTTAGAGAGATTCACATGTACCCTTATAGGATGAACCATAGGCATGATCCTGCCAATCACCCTCCCTCCACCCGCCCTCCCCCCTCCCCTCCCCTCCTCTCCCTCTCCCTTTTCCCCATATTCCTGGGCTAAAATTGGGTTATAGCTTTACTACGAAAGCTATAAATTAGTTTCATAGTAGGGCTGAGTACATTGGATACTTTTTCTTCCATTCTTGGGATACTTTGCTAAGAAGAATATTTTCCAGCTCCATCCATGTAAACATGAAGGAGGTAAAGTCTCCATCTTTCTTAATAGCTGTATAGTAGTATTTCATGGTGTTTCTTTTTATAAAGATGATCATAGGTGGCAGCTTTGTCCCACCTGCACAAGGGGCTAGAACAACAGTGAAGTGTGTTTTCTCACAGCCACTAGTTCTAATAGACACAGTCTTTGCTCCTTTGACATCCATAGTTCTATTGGCACATCAAATATGAGTGGGATCTCGTCCATATTGGTGATTTAGAACAGCTCGAAGTTGTAAGTCTTTTTGGAAAATTGATTATATAAGAATGAAATAACAACACTTGACTCTCATAGGCTACTTGGAGTTTGGGGGCAAGTTTTGTTCATGTCCTCAAGCTCAAATCTTCTCTCTTCATAAAATTAAAGCACCATTTAGGTGTCCCTGGGAAATCATCGATTTTTTTCTTGTGCAATCGTTTTATCCTCTTCTGATATCATTTTGGTTGAAACAGAGCTTACAGTTGAACAATGCTCCAGAATCCAGGTTTTCACCTTCTGCTTACCTCCAGCCACTTTGGAGGATTCCCTCTCCTGGCCTTCTTCTCTCATGACATCTAAAGAAGCTTTCCTTCCTGTTGCCTCCACAGTCTGGTGACACTGTCTGTGGGAGGAAGTCCAAAGTGTCTCTCGGCAGCTCTGAGGGCATGATCTTTAGCATGTTTCATAACTGTTAGCTTAAAGGTTGCAGTGTATGAAAAACCATTTCAATATTTTCCAAAGGATTTTCCAATAATTTTTGTAAAAATACCAGCCAGATCTCTAGCTCCTACCTACATATACAAATACAAATACATCACTTTCATTGCTTGAAAATGCTTTCAGTATAAGATTGCTGTAAGTTCAATAAAAAATGAGTACCATGTTCCAGGATATTATTTTACATATGGATATTGTTATTGCTTTCTAGGGTTACACTCGTAACACATAACCATAAATAAAAGAATAAACACATTTGTATAGATTCAGAATTAGTACTACCCATGTGTAATGTGCATTCTTATTTTTCCCTCAAAAGTTTTGGGGGGAAAGTGTATATTATATATGGTAATGTTACATATTAAGCATAATATACATATATATTATTAGGTAGCTGAAAGGCCCCTTAAAATTCAATAATTCTAGCAGATTTAAAATAAGTAGGATGACAACATAACGGTAAAATATCTTTCAGGGTGAGACAGGCCTGCCTTTTCTTCTCAACTGATTTCAAATTAAAATATTGGCATAATTTTTAATTACTTTGATATTAATTCTTATAGTGTTATGAGGATTTATTAAGATAAGTAAAGCATGTAGTACAAATGGCTATGATCTTATTTGTCGTCAGTTCTCTGACAGTCAACCATCCACACAACACACATCTTTCATTCATCTGTTCCTTATCTGAGGTCACTTCACAGGTGACAGTCAAGATGGTGGCTGTATATGGATATACTCTGTTGGGAAAAGGGACATAGCTTTATGGAAGGCTTTAGAATATGGAGGCAGATTGTCCAAGGAAGATCTGGTGACTTGATCATTTAATAATCACATCAAGTTAGTACACAGTTCAGGTATGGAGAGAGAGGACAATGGAGCTTAGAAGACTTGTTAAAATGCCAAACTGTATTTTTGGAGTTTCTTTCACCTGATCAATATATTTATTGAATATGTTCTCTATGATCGTTGGTCCTCTAGGCATTAGAAGTGGAAGATGCCAAATAATTTAAAAAAATAATATGGTTGTGTAATTTGACTATTTTATTCATGAGTAACAATAAGGTTTGTATTCTTTTTGAACAGATTATCATACATACAATTGAAAAAATAGTAAATTTACTTACACAACAAAGTAAGCATTACATAAAAGTGCCACTACAACATTAATTTTATATACAAACATCTTTATCTATGGCTCCATTGTAGATGTGTTCATGGATGTGTATATGCAAAAATATACTTATTTATTTTTATCTTTTTTATTGAAATAAATACTATGAAATTCACTAATCAGCAAAGTGCACCATTCTTGAACATGTATTTTGGTAATTTTTCACATGCCTATACACTGGGTAATTATCGCTCAGATCAAGTTACATAGTATTTCCAGTTTATTATGGAATATAAATAGAGTTTTATCCCTTCTTAGTTTCTTTCTTCTTTTTCGGTTTTAGGATGGGTGACTTGATTCTTAGTCCTCTGGATTCTTCTATAATAATAAAAATGGAAAACTCCTAAAATATTACAAAAAACCCTTCTCTTACTTAACAATACAAATTAGGAAACTACAGAAAACTCTAAATTCTTTTCAAGATTCATGCTCTAGGAGTTCCTATAGTGTCATTTATAAAAACAGTGGAATAGAACTCCTGGGTTTGCATAAAAATCTTTCAGTTACTGCCTGTGATACTGGATAATTATCCTTTTTCTGTCTCAGTTTCCTAACCTACAAAGTAATGAGATAATCATCTTTAGCCTGTATACCTTATGGGCAAACTGAAACAATCAAATGAGAAAATGCATATGGTAATCCATCTTAAATTGTAAATTCTTACAAAAATAAAAAACCCCAGAATGTTACAATTTATTAGATAAACCAATTTGAAACAATTTAAATATTTTAATATATACTGATGTATTCCTGAAGGAAATAGTTTCTACCCTTTGATGGGGGAAATACCTGAATTGAAAAAATATATATATCAAGTGTTTATACTTCATTTGCTCTTATTCAACTTACGGTTGGTAACAAATATCTTCCTTCTAAATTCTTTCCCCTTGGGTATTTATGATTTTCTGGGTCTTTCTGCAGAAGTGGTTATCTGTGACATAGTGGAATGTCATTTCACTGTGGTAATAAGAGTGCCATTGTCAGGCCCCATTCAGAGGTATCTATTGGAAAGAGTCAGTAAGTGTTTTGCAATCTATAGATAAAATGCCTCTGAAATTTAGTGTTGATAATAAACATCACTCACTCTTTTAAATGCAAATATTTAAACAGAAACTCCTGAAAGGTGAAAAATAGTCTTTGATGCAAATTCATTCCATGGTTATTTTATACATGTTCCCATACGAATCTACATGTTTACCTTCCATAGACAATTCAAAGACTTTATTTTCAGGAAAATATACCTGTCCTCACTTTTTCTATATGCTGCATATGCTGAGGGAGAATGATAAACTCTCCGGATAATTTAAATGTGCCTAGTGAAAATCTCCTGAATATAGAAAATAACACCTATGTACTAAAAATAAATACCAAATCAAATTATGTTGGTTTTTATTCAAATAGGAAAGTTCCCTTTTTTTTCTGAGAGAAAATGTGAACAGGAGATAAGAAAGTATGCTATTTTTTGAGATCCAGCTACTTCAGACAGCAAAGATAGCACTTATTTTTAATTTATAGTGCATAAAAATAAAGTGGGTGTTCATCACCAATACTTTAATTGAAATCCTTCCCTGTGCATATAATTTCACTGAGAAACCCAAATGTTCTGAATGAACGTAGAATTTGAAAAGAAGCCTGATAAAAACTACAAAACAGTGGAAGCCTTCACAGACATTGCATTTCATGGAAGGCAACATTCTCTACACAGGTGTGTCAGGTGACCTGATTCTAGATGCTGACACTGTTACCTACTACTTGTGTAAAGTAAGTTAAGTTACCAAAATTCTCTAAGGCTTTCTTTTCTCCTATCATATCAAGTCAATGCTTTCTGCTAGAAGTAAGGGAATGACAATGAAAAATGGCTCAAACAAAAGTGTCTTACATTGTTGGCTTCAGGTAACAAGAAATCTGATGGAAGGAGCCTCAGAGTTGGTTCAGAGTCCAGGTGTCTCTTCATCATCAAGTACCTTGACTCTTCCCATCTCTCCACTCCCCAACCTCATTGTATCATCAGTGTCATCATGGTTACACATGGATGCAGTAACATATGTATCACAGTCTCACAGAAAAGTCAGGAATGATGGGCTTGCACTTTCTTATCGGGCATTTTTGTGATTTCTTTTTAATTAGGAAGAAATAGTTTTAAAATTTCAAAAGATAGAATGGGATCACATGACTATCCCTCGGCACCAGAAGGCTGGAGGGGACTCTGCCACTGTCAGCCAGATGGTCCAAACTAACCTCTGCCTGCAGGGGAAAAATGGGGACGATACGGCTATAAAACACAGCGACAGTATCTGTCTACCAAAATGCCTCACTACATAGTGTAGTGGAGGCTCAAGTCACCACATACCACCTCTTTAAGTCTAGTGTCTAGAAGAAAAAATACATCAAAATATGTCCCCTCATCCATTTGGGACTATGAAACTAAAATTAAAAAGTCATAGCCCAAAGAGCACGTGGCCCATAGATGTGGTGTAAAAAACCAAACTAAAATCTGCATGAATTTTGCAGGGATCCAAAATCCAGTTTCAACCATTGCACCAGTATTTTTTCTCATAATTGAGGCAATCTATGTGCTGCGTGTCACCTGCCTGAATTCTGAAGTCATTTGCACTTGTGACCCCCATAACAATTTATCAATTATTTTGAGATCATTGATTATTGTGAAAAAACAGAGGAAGAAGTAACTTTCTTTTTGAACTTCACTTTTCTCATCTATAAAATGTCGATAGTAACACCATCTTTGTAAGGTTTACCTGAAGGATATCTTGGATTGAGTTTTCTAAAGCCAGAGCCTGAGAAGTAGCTTCTTATGCCATCACTTGGTAGAAAGAGTGTTTTCAGAAGGGAAGTGGAAAGCAGGGATAAGAAAGGAAAATACAGAGGAAGCAAGGATATGTTCTCAAATTGAGACAAGCTTCAGCCTCGGTCTGATCCCATAGGAAGCTGAGGAGCATGAAATAAGCATGTACTTAGGCCCACTCTGATGCAAGGGGGCTGGCTCTTGTAACCATAGTCAATCAGTCAGTCAAGCATTGGCTGTCGGTGAGATGAGAGGCGAGAGTCAAAAGCAGGGAGCATGTAACCTCTTGGATAAGGTGGCTACATTTTGATAAAAGAAATGTCTTTTTTAGCAGCCGACCAGCACTAGGGTGGTACCTGGACCAATAAAGGGAACGTGGTTGGGGCATCACATGTGTCCACTAGAAGAAATAAATAGGAAAGTGCATATGAAACGTTAGTGTACTCTTTATTCCCATAAAATAGTAAAGGAGTTAGTCTGGCTACAAGGAATAATTAGCAGAGATCATTGCTGTGTCTAAAAGTTTGTTCTTTATTGCAAATACAGTGGATAGGGAAGCAAGGGAGAGACAGTCAAATTTTAAACAGAGGAGTGATATTATATTTGAATGTTAAGAAGGAAAACTCCAGTAACAATATAGAGTAGTGTTTGAGGAAGGGTTTATTTTTATGGAAATCTGGGAGAGACAGGATGCAAATGTAAATTAAAGTAGTGATAAAATGGCAAAAAAAAAGGAAAACATCAAAGCTTGTGAGGACTGTTTCCTAAAATGGTCTATTCAATCTGTTAGGGTGAGAGGGGGCGAAAAACTCAATTAATGACTGTAATAATATGGCATTTGTTTGCAGTAGTCACGTTGGATGAAAGAATAATTTTCTAACATTTATAACTTATTTTAATAAATTTCATGGGCAGCACCTGTGGCTCAAAGGAGTAGGGCACCGGCCCCATATGCCAGAGGTGGCGGGTTCAAACCCAGCCCCAGCCAAAAACTACAAATAAATAAATAAAATAAAATAAAATAAAATAAATTCCATTTGCCTCAATTTTATCAGTCTGTTTCATAAACAAAGGGACATAATCAATTCAATGTTGAAGAATGATAAAGAAATATTGAGTCTATTCCTCACACTGAAAGAACCCCATGACCAGATGACTGATTTTACCATTTGCTGAGCTCACCCAGGGGTGCGGAACCTGTGGCCTCCAAGCCACATGCAGCCCGTCAGCTCCCCAAGTGTAGCCCCTCAACGAAATCTAAACTTCTGTTATTAACAAAGGGATTTGTTCTGTAAAATTTGAATTCAGCCACAAGGCCTCACTCAAGGATCCTTGAGTTTTCATTTGATCTTCTACTTCATTATTATGGAATGTTCAGGCCTCCATTTAAAAGTACCCCCCTCCAGCTTTATCAGAATATCACTTTAAAACATCCCACTCTTGCTCACTTTATTTGATCACAATATTTCTCTAACATGAATCTTAAGGGAATACCTTTGAGAACCATGGGATTCCCTAAGTATCTAAGGTTTGAGATAAATCTTTGAACTGTTTTAAATCTTAGACATTATTTTTTTCCTTCAATCATTTTCTGAATCAAGCATTTGGCACTGGCTTTATGCTCTGTCTAAAAGTCCAAGAGAAGGGCTTATTTTTATTTACCTGTGCACTTGGCAACCTGATAGCCAAAGAGTAATTTTTTTCTTCCTTCTAGTACATGCAGTGTAACAAGCAAAGTGAGAAATAAATATCGGGAACTTTGGAAAAAGAATTACTTCACCTGACTTGAAATTTTTTCATAAATCCCTAAAGCATCAAACTGTTTTGTGGGAATTTAAGTTGTTTCATATTTTAATAGGTTATGATCTAAGATGAAATCAACTGAAGTGTTCAGTTTTCTTGTTAATATTTTATTGGTTTAAATTTTTTATTTTTTTCCTCCTATTGACATCAAAAGGCAAAATTCAGCTGTTTTATTCATAAAGGGAGCTGTATTTACAGGCACTGAATTTGTCAACCATTACTGGCTCTCTCCAGCTGGTTCTCAAGATTGACCTTTTTTGTAGCTCTTGGAATTTAAGTCATAGAGACATTTGATTCATGAAAGATTTACTGAACAACACTCTGTCCCAGAATCTATGCTGGGTGCTACTGGATTAAAAACACTACCTGCTCTTAGGCATCTTAATTTTTTTTTTTTTTTTTGAGACAGAGCCTCAAGCTATCCCCCTGGGTAGAGTGTCATGGCATCACAGCTCATAGCAACCTCCAACTCCTGGGTTCAAGCGAGTCTCCTGCCTCTGCCTCCCAAGTAGCTGGGACCACAGGCACCCACCACAATGCCCGGCCATTTTTTTGGTTTCAGCCATCATTGTTGTTTGGTGGGCCCGGGCTGGGGATTCGAACCTGCCACCTTAGGTGTACGTGGCTGGCGCCTTAGCCAATTGAGCCACAGGCGCCGAGCCAGGCATCTTAAATTTTATGATTTGTGACAAATATACAAAACAGAGTGAGACAGAGTAAGAAGATTGGAAAGGCATCTGGTGCCATGAGGATTGAGCAAAACAATCATCATCCCTTGGAGGAATTAAGGAAATTCTTTCCACATAGAAATCTTAAAAGTTTCAAATAAGTTTTAGAACATAGAGATAGAATTATAGAGCAAATAAAAGAGGGAAAGAGGGGGCAAATATACGATCGTACAAAATAAAGATATTAAAAAGTGACAAAACTTTTTAAAAAATAGCTTCAATCTTTGGATTTATTTTTTCTTTTCTTTATATTTTTTTGAAAGCTGCTGAGTCATTTCTAAGGATGGGAAAATAAGAGAATTTTAACAACATGTTGGATATCTGATAACTATTCCATATTGTTAAATAAAAATGCAAACATTTAAATAAAATTTTATTACTTGGTTATTTGTTAATTTACAAATCCAACTTTAACCATAAACTTCTCTAAAGTATAAGGTAGAATTTTTTTTTTTTAATTTGAGATAGAATCACTCTGTTCTGTTGCCCCATTGAAAGTGCAGTGGTATCATCATAGCTCACTCCGATCTCCAACTCCTGGGCTCACAAGATCCTCCTGCCTCAGCCTTATGAGTAGCTGAGGTATACGCCACCACAGTAGGGTAATTTTTCTGATTTTGTAGAGATGAGGTCTTGTTCTTGCTCATGCTAATCTCTAACTCCTGAGTTTAACTGATCCTCTTGCTTTGGCCTCCCAAAATGTTAGGATTACACAATATTTTTATTGTTATCATTTCCCAATCTTTTCATTTTCATCTCAAAAATAAAATATTAAGACTTACATCTGAAAAATGTTCAGAATCCAACAATATAAATACTTCCTAATTGTTAACCAACTCTAAACATTGTAGGGCCCCATCTAATGTATGTAACTCTAACTTCAAGATGATAAAGTAAAAACACTTTCCCCCCCAAAACTTGTAATTTTTAAAATGTAGGTATTACTTTGTTATCAAAAAATTAGCAACCAAGAGTAAAGGATATTTGCATGCTAGAAATAATGAAACATTGTACATATATCATAATTTTCTTTGAAAGATTCAAACCTTTGGGCGGTGCTGGTGGCTCAAGGAGTAAGGTGCCAGCCCCATATGCCAGAGCTGATGGGTTCAACCCAGCCTTGGCCAAAAAAAAAAAAAAAAAAGAAAGATTCAAACCTAAATGTTGTCTTTTTCTGCAACATTTATGGGCTGTATATGTTTCCTCTACTTTGGAATATGGGTCACTTATTCAGGAATCATAATGTCAGAGCTCTGGCTGTACCTATGAAATTGTGTGTCCATATGGCATCATTGCACGGAGTTGTAGATAAACAAGCAAACAAAAAATCAGGCAGCAAAAAACCCTCCATATATCTTAGTTTGAATATGTTTGAAAACTGTTCCTTGTTCATTAGAAACCATAAATCCTGTGAAGACTCCCAGCTTGTAACTCTGTGTTTACAATTATGTCCCCAGTATCTAGGACATGCAAACATACTTATGAAAAAAAATCTACTTTGTGACAGGAATTGTTACAGGTATTAAGGATGCAATCTGTAAAAAATACATAAATTCTTCTCCCTGCCAATGTAGAGAAAGAAAATGTGCAAGTCAATCACAGAAAAACATTTAATTAAAGCCCTGATAGAAATTAAATAAGGTGCGTCAAAGAAGGTCATGTGGAGTGACATTTAAATTCAATTGCAAAGAATGAAAAAGAATCTATCATTGAAGGAGTAGATGTTGGAGGTGGGACTGGGGAGGTGAAGAGTGTTGCCAAGAGATATAACAGTAAATGAAAACTCTGGGCACAGGAGATTTATTGCAACAGAAGTAAGATCTCCTTGTGAGTCAGACAGAAACGTGTTCAACTTAGGTCTTTGTTTATGCTAAAGGTAATCAGAAGTTATGAGAAGGATAATATTCAGGGCAATATTCAGGGCAATAATATGATCTGGCATTCTGGTAGGTATCAATATTATTTTGCTGGAAAAAATGAATTATAATAATTAAATCTTTTAATATTATGTTTATGTTTTCTGCCACATTGGTAATTTCATTAATATTTTATGCACCTATTTAAGTAAAATCTGCCTGTTGTTTTAATACCCAGGCTTTGTTTCATATTAATATTTAGTCAATATTCTTAAAACTAACATGAAATAGAACACATTATAAATTAATCATAAGGGTGATAAGGGTGTTTTTACTTAAGCTCATTTGAGTTCATGCTAATGTCCTAGATTACTTAATCAAATTTTCATATTTATAAAAAAAAAGATGACTTGTCCTACATAGAGGCATCATACTTTCTGAAGTTTGGTAAAAGAATTCTACAAAGTCTGGAGATGGCAAAACCTTGAACAACTGTAAGAAATAAGAAATATTTATTGCATTTGAACTGATAAGATATTGCGAGTGATTTTATTTTTGTCCCCTTTAAATTTTTCTGTTGTATTTTTTTCTGGTTTCCAGTGCTGATGGAAACCAAAAGAGGAGTTTCATGAAATTTCATTCTGTAGAGTGATGGCAGGTTCAGAATTTCATCGAAACAATAAAATGGTCCAACATATTCAAGGCCTGGTGTTAATAGAGTTCATATGAATTATTCTGCTGCATTGACTAAAGTTACATTTGACTCAAGGTAGTTTGTGCCTGCAACTCCAACATACCAAAATGAACTCTTAGATTCTGCAGGCCTAATTCCAGCATGGATATTAGAATGACTCCATTCACAGCTCTTTCCAGGGCAGTGAGAGATTGTGATAGCTACATCTTTATTTTACACTCTAGTCCTCCCATTCCCCAATGTGACCACTTCCTTACACCAGGTCAAAAGCAATGATAGGTTCTGGGATTAATCCTCTCCTAAACCAGGGGAGTATAAACTCTCATAAATAAAACCTGAGCAGAATGGAGCATGTTTCAACTAGAGACCACGATCTATTAACAAGATTTTGTTTATCTTATTCCTATGACTGGACTTTGACCTCCTGCTAATTCTATTAGCGCACATTTTTGTTCCAATAAAGCAGTTTATCTTCTTAAAAAATGGCTACATCCTCGGTTACTGTGACTCCTCTCTCTGAATATTAAACAACCCAACTACCCTTGTCATGACTTTTTTAAAATAAATTCCACTAATAAAATGAAACATCTGAAAATCTAAATATAAGAAACCTCAGTAAATATTGCTGCCTAGGAAAATATGTTCACTTTGGCAAAGTTAGCAAACTTTCTAGAAGTTCTTGGGGTTACTCTAAGATGGATACTAGGGTTGAAAATGATTTTCTATGCAAAAGGAGAATATTATACTTGGCGAGGGCTAACCAATACACATAGGATATGGAATGAAAATATTAGTTCAACTGGAGAGAAGTGCCTTTTGCACTAAGGATGGTTATAGCTGCGATTTGAGAGATTCTAAGAGCTTTAGGCAACAGAGAAGAGAATGATGCAATGATCTCATGTAGCCACATCTACATGGAAGAGGGCATCATATGTGATTTTTTTCCAAACCACCGAACAAACAGACTCTAGATAAGCTTATCTATTTGCACCCAAAATATAGAGAAGAAAATTCACCATTAAGACTGCTAAAAAGGGGAGGAATTTCTGAGAGGAGTTTAATAGTGATAATGTAACAGAACAGAGTTAGAGGTGGGCGGGAAAGGAAGGATGGACCCTGAGATGAGGGGGTATTACAAGTGTGTGTCTCATAAAGGGATACTTCTCTTCCTCTTTGCTCTTCCTTTCACACCTGCCACATTTTCCCTAACCTGGTGCCCTTCTTTCCTTTTTCCCTGATGCTCTGAAGATAACTAATAACTCAGCAGACAGGAGGCATACAGGAGCCATATCCTAGATTTGTTTTCTGTACCTGCATTAATGGAGTCTCCTTAAAGACCTGAATAAGGGCACAGAAGTTTTGTTCAACCATTTCCCTCACTGACCCACATTTTGCTTTTACTCTAATTTCTATGCCCAGTATCTTCTAGTACTTTCCACTTCAAGTATCTGCAATTAGGCAGGCTGTGAATGCTCTTGTTTATCAAGGGACAGACAGCGGAATTCATAGAAGATCCGTGGACATTTGTAAACATCGTAAGAAAACGGTGAACCTTTAAAGATTTCAAAATCAGATTACAGGTCAATCTTCATTATAGGTGAATTTTGCTTTCTGAAAATTTGTATTCAAAAAATACTAAATCAGATTCATTTACTATTCCTTTCTAATCTCCACGGTGAACTTCTTCAGCTCTATACCTCTGATATTTGGAAGAATAACTGGCCAATAGAAAATACTTAATAAGTATTGAATAGGAGTAAATTGAAATACAAGATATTTAAAATATGCTTTGTAAAATTCCACTTCTCAATTCATCTTCAGTAATAGAAATATCCTCAGTAGCATCTCATAATAGGCCAAATGAATTATAGATTCAAGTTAGTTTTCTAGGCAATTTGAGTATCTCTTTCCCTCCTTCCCTTATGAAAGGCACTAAAAGGAAAGAAGCCTCCCTAAATCTCACTTCAATTTTTATATAGACTTAATAAAGGACAATTTGGTGTCTATACTGCTTGAGGATAAAAAAATACTTCAAATTTTAAAAATTGGAAATGTAAGGTAAAGAAAACGTTTGAGCAAAAAATTAAAGTAAAAATTACACTGTGCATAGATATTCGCAGACAATTCTCTGTCAACTGATGATGTGAGGGTACAGTCTAGTCCCTAGGGGGACAATTAGAAAATAAGCACTTGGTTTGAGCCCAGAAGAAAAACGTTTGATGCTGCCTTGAGGATGAGTTCACACTGAGACATCCTCCGGCCCTCCACATAAAAGGTGGTGAAGGATGGAGTGGGGAGTCGAGAAAAGAGGAGGGATGTTCAGGCAGAGAAACAACGTTCACAAGGTCCAGGAGTCTTGCCTATTCAGGTGAATGCTGGGCAGCCAGATGTTGAGGTCTTTGAAAGGGCCAAATGTAAAGAAAGGGACGGAGTAGTAAGTCAGGTCACATCCAGATTGCGTGTTTGACCATTTGTCCAGAAAAGCGACTTAAGAGGATTTGGCCTCAGCATTGCAGCCTCGCTGCCCTCAGCATCACCACCACCCTTACACATGTAGGCAGAGTAGCGAGCTGACCACACTGCCTGATGCCACAACCCGCAGAGATGATTGTTGACTAAACCTTATTTCCCTTTTCCCCTTTGTCATTCTGCTGTTGTGCTTTAAATCCAAGCGCTAGAGACTCATCAGAATCTTTTTTAGAACAAACCTCAGTAATAACAAAAAACTTTCCAGAGAGTAAAATATTACATTTCTTCTGCCTTTAATCCCAGCTAACAATGAAATTGAAGATAGGAACGATTCTAGAGGAGGACCAGGCTCTGCAAATGTCGGTCTTGGGGAGGAGGCAGAGAAGTGAAGAATTGCGGAGTCCAGGGCTGTATTCATGCAGACAGAAAGGCCCATGAACCCAGGACAAATGGGCACAAGTAAATGGGGTAGACACACCAAAAGATGAAGTTACAGAGGGCTCAAAATGCAAGCTGATGCAATAAACATCTCTTAATGCTGACTCGGAATCTTGTGAAAAGTGATGCTAATTACGTCAAATTTTGTGGAGCAGAGCCAGTGCCTTCAAATCTCTACACTCACAAAACTATCTGCACAACTAGCCATGAAGATTGTAAATGACCAAGTGTTTAATTCGGGTTTGCGCTTTTATTCCTAATTTAACTGTACTTCTCTGTTGCATAAACACAAACAAAACTCCTTAGAACCATAATACGTGAGTCAGCACGAAGCAGGGACTGTAAGTCCTGGCTCTGTTACTTCTTAGCAGTGTGACCTTCTCAAAGAGGTTAACTGTCCTTTGCCTCTGTTTCCTCATCTGGGAAGTGAGAAATACAACAGTGCCTTCCTCACAGGGCGGTTGGAAAGGTTAAATCTTTTAATGCTTGCAAAATTCTTGGAAGAGTTTCTTACATGTTCTAAGCCTGTGGAAGTGTTAGCTATTATTATTTCACCCAGCAATTGCGAAAATGAAAGCAGCCACATAACTGAATCTGGCGACAGTCTTATGTGACTCTGATAGAAACGGTTCAAGAGAGAAAATGAGTTCATTAAAAAAAATTACCTACTTTTAGACACCATACATGCTCGGAATCTAATAGCTTGCATAATAACTTTTTAAAAGATGACATTTGGCCATCTAGGGTGATCTAAACCCTAAGCAAAAATAAGAAAAAGCCCTAATTTGAAACTAATTTATAGCTTTCCTAGGAAAGATATAACCTAATTATAGCCTTAGATTATGGGGAGGAGGGAGGGAGAGGGGAGGTGGGAGGATGGGGGGAGGGAGGGTGATTGGTGGGGTCACCTCTATGGTTTATCTTACAAGGGTACAAGCGAATCTTTCTAAAAGCAGAGTATGAATATCTTAATAACTAAGAAAATGACATGAAGGCTACGTTAACCAGTTTGATGAGAGTATTTCAAATTGTATATGAAAACACCACACTGTACCCCCATGATTGCATTAATGTACACAGCTATGATTTAATAAAAAAAAATAATAAAACAAAACAAACAAAAAGATTATGGTCTCAATATAAACTTCTAGTTGGTAAGAATAAGCACAGTTTATTCAGTTTCATTAAAGTGACAATGTACGTCTTATTCATAATTTTTATTTTATATTGAATTTTGCCCCATAATATTCATTCTATTTTAACTTTCCAGTAAGAGAAAATTTCTTCCCATGTGTGGCTCTGGAGGCTACAGTGAGTCTAGGACATCTGTCCGTAATTGTTAATGTACTTGGCTAATTTTGCTTTGTGGGGGAATTCTGATGGAGATGGCTTGGATGGGAGGCTTCTCTGTGTGTGCAAGCTGGATCAATCAGCCCTCACCATCCAAAATTACAAGTAAGAGTTGCCGCAGACTTGAAGAAGATTCTGGAAGAAAACATTCTTCTCTACTCTCTCCCCACCCTCTTCTCTCTCTGTGTAGATTCAGCTCAAGGTGGGATAGTGGGGCAAAGGTGCTGAAATTGCTTGTGTAGGGATTTATGTAAATGAAAAGAGTTCAAGGTCATTTTGAGTTGGCTGCTGATTTGCTGTCCTTTCTTCGGAATTCTGTTGAAAGGAGCAGCCAGTGTTGATGATGATTCATGATACTCCGTGGTAGCAACGCCACATTAAGAATCAAAATGAGCTGTGCGGTGGTTAACAAGCACCCTATGGACACTGGGCCCACTTTCCAAGCTAAGCGTTTAATTGAAACTTGAATCTGACACTGTGTTTTCAGTCCCTATGTAGACCCCTGAAGGCACAGTGAATGTGGACACAAATCAAAAGTGACTAAAAACAACAGGAATTTTGGAAGCCAAGCCAGAAATGGCCAGTAGTGGTTTAGAGGCACTTAATAAATACTGTTACAGAGAAAACAAGGACCAAATTAAAGGAAGTGGAATTATTTTGACAAACAAAAGATTTTGTCAACAATCACGGCAATACGCAAAAAGAGAAAAAGAAAGTTGTGAAGTCCTTTAAAGAATTTCTGTGATTCAGCTCCTGTGCTCTGAGGACATAAACGCTCTTCATGGATGTTGGCCAGTGAAACCACCTGGACCATTTTGATCTTACAGAGTCTCATTTAGGACCCTGTGAGGACAAAACCTTACTCTGAGGCCCTCACTACTCAAAACTCATTTGGCTATAATTTTTCAGTCAGTTTGTTCCTAATTTTTAAAGGTAAGTGAGTTAATTATTTCTGCCAAGATGATTAGAATGTCTCCCTATACAAAGGGACAGGTACATGCCTCATCATTCTCTCATTTTTCTGTTTTCCTTGGCTTCTTTTGGACTATGACTTATAGTCACAATTGTTAGCAGAAGTTTCTAAGTAACAACACAAGTCACTTGGTAGGGTTCCTCACTTAGCAGATGGGTCACTTTCTCTGTGAATGACAAATAGGCCCCTCCCCCCCATCATGTAGCAGGAAGACTGACAGTGGAACAGTCAGAAAAAGTGCCTTGTTGTCTGAATTCTGTCATTGATTTTGTGTGAATCAAGGCAAGTCACCTCTCCTACTCTCCTGACCTATAAAATGAGGCATTACATTAGGTGATCCCAAATTTCCTTGGAGCACCAGAACTCTGCAATCCTAAGCTGTTACTTGCACATGAACAGTTTAGGGCTGTTTGCTGACCATGGAAGCTAAGAGGACTAAACAGACTTTTGCAAAAGGACTGATTTAGTTGTAATTTTTGATATTTGAAACTGCACAGTCAGTTGTTTTAAGCCTTTACTTGTCATAATAATTTTCAAAAATGTGTTGCTTCTCTCTTTGTTCTCATTAAGTCAGCTTTACTTATTCTAGTTTTTTTTAAAAAAAATACTATTATTGTTATAGAAATAATGCATAAACTTTGTAAAAGGGAATGAAATTAAAGTTAATAGGAAAATAGATTTTTTTCTCTAAATAGAGAACAAGGGTTTCTTGGATATCCTTTTAGAAATTTCAACTTATTTTACACACCCATATACAAAAATACACACAGTCACACCAGTTTTTAGATACTCTTAAAAGTCTTCATAACTTATTTGGGTTAACTATATCTAACAATATTTCTACATCAGTAAGTAGAATTTATTATTATTCTTTTAAAATACTGGTCTATGTTTTAATTGTTTATAAGTCTTAGTTTTTTTTGATATATATTTTATTCTTTTTATCTTTTTCCTTTTTTTTTTGTAAGACAGCATTGGTCCCCTTATTTCTACAGGTGAATCAGAAAATGCATCTAGGAATTATTCATAATGTAATTACTGAGTTAAAAATACATGAAATTTAAGTTTGTGTGACGATGGCCATAACTTTCTCCAAAATTAAATAAATTTATATAGCCATAATCATGCAATTAATAAGCCTTATGATATCAACCTTTACAGTTTTCCAATCTGATAGTGCAAAAGTAATTTCATTGCTATTTAATTCGAGTTTCTTTAATATCTGATAACACGGAACATCCTTTCATATCTTTATACGCCATTGGTTCCTTTTTTTCTCTGAACAGCTCTCTCAATTTCTTTTCCCATTACTTTTTCTTTAAGTATTCCTATAGCTTTTGGTTTTAAAAAAATATACTATGTTTCCTACTTGTTCCATCTTGCCTATGACTATGTGTGATAGCAGGACATGGTGGCTCACAACTATAATCCTGGCACATTGGGAGGCCATGGCAAGAGGTCTGCTTGAGGCCAGGAGTTTAAGACTAGGCTGAGCAAGAGTGAGACCCTGTCTCTACCAAAAATGCAGAAAAACTAGCCGATTTAGATGGTGAATGCCTATACTCCCAGAAGGATCACTAGCACCAGAATTTTAAGCTTGCAAGAGGTATGATGATACCGTTGTACCATAGCTGAGGCAACGAGAACGAGATCCTGTATTCAAAAGACAAACAAAAATACATATTAAAGTGTACTATCATTAGTGTTTGTATCCATGTCTTCTTGTATCTATTATAATTTTTGCTTCATGAACATGCTTCTCGTATTATTTGGTTCAGATACCTTTGCTATGAATCATGTTGAAGCATAAAAAATGCTCATCTTTATCATATTTGAGGCTTTCTTATTGAACTTTATTCTGTCTGATATTACAACGACTAGTCTAGCATTAAAAAGCATTATTGCCAGTGTGGCACCTGTGGCTCAAAGGAGTAGGGCACTGGCCTCATATACAAGAGGTGGTGGGTTCAAACCCGGCCCCAGTCAAAAAAAAAAAAAAAAAAAGCATTGTTTCCATATTCTTAACTACTTTTTTCCATCCCTTTATTTCTTGCCTTTTTTGGGGGGGGGTTATTACTTTCTCTATTCTATTTTTCTTTTATATAAAATATAGCTCGGTCTTGATTTTGGAGCTATGGTCCTTTTTTTTTTTCCTTTTAATAGATGCCCCAAACCAATTCACATTTGTTGTTATAACCAATATTTTTGATATCAACTCTCCCATATTATTTTTGCATTACGTGTTTATTGACTATGCTCCTTTCTGTATTAAATGCACATTATTGCTTCTTTTAACATTATTATTTTTAATATCATTGTATTTCAGCAGTTTGTACTTTGTCGCAATACTTACCTTCGTATTCATACCAGTTTTAAAAATGCTCTTGTGGCAATGTTTTCTCGCCTACATTTTTGCTGTCTGGTTTTTCAGTGTCTGAGAGTATTCTTCAGCTCCTACCTGTTGTATAAGAGCAATTACTGAGCTTATTCTACTTTCTTTCGTCTTTCACTTTTCCTTCCCCTGTCAATTTTTAGGTACATTCTTTTAACTTTGTTATATTACATTTACACATTGATTTTCAATCCCCTTCACCTATATTGTAACCTTAATTGCTCACCATTAGTCCTTTCACTAAAGTATTCTTAGCTCTGTACTGATGGGATGAAGTGAATTCATTAAGAAAGGCTCATGGTAGAAGTGTGGAAGAAAAAGTATCCAATGTACACAGCCCTGTTATGAAACTAATTTATAGCTTTCATATGAAAGCTATAACCTAATTATAGCCTAAGAATATGGGGAAAGCGGAGGGGGAGAGATCACGTCTATGGCTTATCTTACAGGGTACAAGCGAATCTTTCTAAGAGTAGAATATAAACGTCTTAACACAATAACTAAGAAAATGTCATGAAAGCTATGTTAACCAGTTTGATGAAAATATTTCAAATTGTATATGAAAAGACCACACTACCCCATGATTGCATTGATGTACACAGCTATCATTTAATAAAAAAAAAGAAATGGATATAGAATGGATATCAAATTCTATATTCATGGATGTAGAATTTCCAAAAGTATTGTATAATTGAAGTTGGTTTTTTATGGCCTTAATCCTAAAACAGCAATTTGGCTCTATAATATTTTTTGGATTATATGGATCTGATAGAGATTTTTCTTTTCCAATAAAACCCTACTCCACCTTTACCTTACTTTTCACATTGTAGTTGAAACATCTGACAGCAGTCTAATTCTTTGTACTTTTAAAGTATTTCTTCCTTACCCCTCCTGCCCCACCTCCTGAGACATTAACAATTATTTTATTTTCCTTTATTTTTAGACTCAATAGATCAAACTAAAATTTCTCAATCGATTTTTCTGGATGAAAATGAATTTTTTTTTTCCCAGCGAAAAGTTTTCCAGATATACATGGGAATTTTATACTACATAAATTCATTTCTTTTTTGTTTCCAAAGAAATTGTTTGGATGATAGTTTTATGTACTAATTCTCTCATATTTTTCTGTTTGTCTTTTGAAGTTTAGTTCTTTGTTTTCAGGTTATGCTGAGGGAATAGTTGTTTTATGTCTATTTTCATTTGTTTATCTTTTTTTTTTTCCTAGTACAAAGAAAAAGCCTCTTGAACTCAATTTGTTGTATGCAAAGAAGAAACCCAATGAAGAAAGCGTTACTGGCTTCCAAAAGATATTTCCACCTTAGAAACTTCAGAGAAGTATTTATAACTTGCAATAAATCCTTAAGGAGAACGTTGCTAGCCCTGACACAGTTAAAATGTTACTTTCTATACCTGAAATGAATTGGGCCACATTTATTTAGGAGATGGTTTAAACAACTTCCTGTTATTCAGTGTTTCCCAGTTGGAATGATCAGAAAAAAGATTCAGTCTCCTGGCTAAGATTCTCTGTGGCCTTGAAAATAGGTTTTGTGAATACACCAACAGCAAAAATAAGAAACCCTGGATTCCAAAAAAAATCACTGGCACACATGGAGATCATCAAGCAACAGCAAAAGATGAGGGAATTTTTTTTTTTTTAATTAAAGAGGTCATTCCAATACATTTGTGCTGTTAGTCTAACTTAGTTACTAACTTCAGCTCAAAGGTCCTATTAGTCCTAAACTATTCTTTTTTTTTTTTTTTGCAGTTTTTTTGGGAGGGGCTGGGTTTGAACCCGCCACCTCTGGCATATGGCGCCAGCGCCCTACTCCTTTGAGCCACAGGTGCCGCCCATCCTAAACTATTCTTAATAATTTTGTTGAAATAATATTCTTAATGCTGGGCCTCTGATTTTTGATTCTTCAGTTTCTCTATATCATCATTTCTGGGTTCACAGACACAGCCAAGGATTTAAGAAAATCACACCAAACAAGGACCAAAATATATTGCCCTACTTAAAAAAAAATAAATAAAAGATGACCAGCCTGAGCAAGAGCGAGACCTCGTCTCTACTAATGATAGAAAAACTAGCCAGGTGTTGCGGTGGGCTCCTGTAGTTCCAGTTACGCCAGGGGCTGAAACAAGAGAAGGATCGTTTGAGCCAAAGAGTTTGCTGTTGCTGTGAGCTATGATGCCACAGCCCTCTACCCAAGTCTGAGACTCTGTCTCAAAAAAAAAAAAAATTAGATTTTTATATTTTATCCCAAAGCTTCAGTTCTCTCTCTTTTTTCTCTGTTGCATCAGGAATGTCCTCTCTTCCCCTATATATTTATTTTTTGTTTGTCTTTGAAGTTCTTTGTTTTCAGGTTATGCTGAGGGAATAGTTGTTTTATGTCTATTTTCATTGGTTTATCTTTTTTTCCCCTAGTACAAAGAAAAAGCCTCTTGAACTCAATTTGTTGTATGCAAAGAAGAAACCCAATGAAGAAAGCGTTACTGGCTTCCAGAAGATATTTCCACCTTGGAAACTTCAGAGAAGTATTTATAACTTGCAATAAATCCTTAAGGAGAATGTTGCTAGCCCTGACACAGTTAAAATGTTACTTTCTATACCTGAAATGAATTGGGCCACGTTTATTTAGGAGAAACTACAGTTTCTTCTCCCTGAGAAACTACAGTTCTCAGGGATGGGAAACAATTGCAGAGAGGAACACAACAGAGATTGAAAGGAAGCCTTTCTAACCTCAGTCAACAAATGCTCATGGTCATTTTCCTCTCAGAAAATATAGGGTAAGAAAATACCATCTATAGCCGATGACTTCAGGACAACACTTATGAAGCCCAGAACTACGTCCTCCTACCCAACAGCCACCAACACTTCTTTCCCACAGAGTTCTGAAGAGTCTCATTGAGTTGATCCTCCTAAGCAAGCATCTCTGACTAAAGTCCCTTATTATATTCTTGTTAACTTCTCTAAACCTTGCAGTATAAAGGCCTCTAGGACTAGATGTAAAATAAAACCGAAGTAAATAGTACCTTTCATTACCAATGGAACATTTTCCTGGGAAGGAGTTGTAAGTTTTAAGAACAAAGGGTGAGGCTCGGCCCCTGTGGCTCAATCGGCTAAGGCGCCAGCCACGTACACCTAAAGTGGCAGGCTCTAATCCCCAGCCCGGGCCGCCAAACAACAATGATGGCTGCAACCAAAAAATGGCCAGGCGTTGTGGCAGGCGCCTGTGGTCCCAGCTACTTGGGAGGCAGAGGCAGGAGACTCCCTTGAACTCAGGAATTGGAGGTTGCTATGAGCTGTGATGCCAAGGCACTCTACCCAGGGGTATAGCTTGAGGCTTCGTCTCAAAACAAAACAAACAAACAAACAAAAAGAACAAAGGGTGAACAATCTGGGAGCTGAAAAATGTTCTCTTTTTTGTTCATAGGTACTGTCAGAATCAGGTTGTTATGGAGACTACGCTTTCCTGCAAACTTTCGCTGGAAATGCTCACTGCTGAGAGAAATGCACAGGCCAAAGTGTGAAATGCTTCTGCACTTTCATTGGAAGTCCCCAAAGACGTTTTTTCTTACTTGGACACAGTTTATACTTTGCTATCATTAAAATTTAGTCAATCTATACTTTCACTAATCCATACTTCTACTTACTAGCCGTACTGTATTCTATGGCCAAGGATTTGGACTATCTGCCACGAGTGGAAGGGAAGAAAGTGGGGAAAAGAATAGGAAAAAAGTACTTTGTAAAAGGTAAAAGCCAAGAAAATATTATATCACAAAACTTTCAAGGTTTCCATTCCTTATCACTTTACTGTTAGAAATGAACAGGGTACACGAGTATGATTATTTTGTATCAAAATTTGGTTGACCCTTCTTGGACTCTGTCTCTGAGAAATGCTGCTAGAGAGGCAAACTATCTCACCTTTGAGTTTAGCTCAGAGCTGAGTACAATCTCGGATTTCTTATATTAGTGCCACTAAAACTTTATAGATGGTTCTTGATACTATAATTGCATGAATGTGCTCCTTGTGGATGAAGTAACATATACATAGCAGTCATTGTTTGTGAACTTAGTATTCTTGAATTTCAAAGGGATTTGTCTAGCAGGTAAAGGTTTTCCATGAGTGTTCACTCTAAAATATTGATCAATTTTCTTTTTTCATTGTGCTCCCTTTAATGTTTTTATGTAAAGGTATATGTATTGCACACCCTCCACAAGGAAATTGTTCAAATTCTGAATCACCTGGAATGAAATAAAATGTAAGATCCTACTACTATGCCTGAAAATTTTCAAAAGGAACTATTTGTTATGATTGTGTTTGCATTTTATTTTATAATAAATTTGAACTGAAATGTCTTCCAAAGACCCTTCAGACATCTAGGAAGTATTCTCTCAAAGGAACAATTATCCATCTTTATTACTTGTTAGCAGTCTTTGAAGAAAACCAATATATTTTCCATTTGTTTTAAAAAATAGGAAATACAATTTCATCCCATGTTAAAATAGAATCCTTTTTAATTCACTGAACAACATATTATGTCATGAGGTGACGATGACATCATCACTAACTATGTAACTGTTTCCCAATTCTGATTCCTTCCTACCATCTATCAGAAAATAAACCATGCCTCCTAGAAGGAAACATTGAAGTTTTTTTCCGACTTCTAACTTGAAGAGGAAACTATGCAATTTTTTGGTATCACTAGCAGTCGTGGTGCCCAACTTATTCCTTCATATAAACAGAGCTTCGTTTTGATTGCAATTAGAAAATTATATTGTTCAGGGTCAGAAGATATTTTCTGACACTAGCAAATATTTTCGGGGAAAGCTCAACTGATTTTCAACTTGAAAAAAAATCTAATTGCAAAATAGCAACAATTTAGATAGAAGGGATGAGATGGCTACAGTTGAATGACTTAGGCTTTCCTATCTAAACATTAGTGATGCCTCCGTGAACAGACTCGCTTTGACAACTGATCGTAAAAAGATGATCACTCTTGGCAAGAGCGAGGTAAAACATCAAGCTTAATAAATTTTGATTCACAAGCAAGGATGTCAATCATCTTCTGATTGGATTGTTTGGGTTTGATGCTGAGTGGAAATCTGCAGATCTGATTATTAAAATGGCAAAGCAATCGTTTATAATGGCCACAGGGATAAACATCATTTAGAAAATAGGACAAAAGCCAAAGTTTTAGCAATGTCTAGTTTTTCAGAAACTAAATCCACTTCCTATAAAGTTAGAGGTAAGTATATACATAGTCAGTCTCTCTCTCTTTCTCCCTACCTACCCCCAAAATGATTCTCAACCCAAGAAATCAAGACATAGGGCTTTTTAAATACTAGGTCCACTGGTAGCCTCCTGTCTAGAGCTGGGGTCTGAAGGGACTTTTTATGTGGAGATCATCTTGCAAGACCCTGAAAGGCAAATAACCACTTGGATATAGGGTTGTAAATTAGCATTTCAAAGCATTCAGACAGAAGAATCCGAAGAGATGAGAAGTGAGCAATGATTTGTATATTATGTTAGTAGAAAGTAGAGGTATGACAGATTGAAAATGTAAAGAGACTATCTTCAGTTTGCTATTTAGCTGCGTTTCATTTGTTTCCATATAAATAAACATACCAGAAAGAAAGTATCAAAATAAGTACATGCAGTCATATTAGAAAGACTTGTTTAAGAATTCCGCATTGTTAAAGAAATTCCACAGGGGGAGTTTGTTTAGGTAAATTAACAAACTTTTCTCTTTAATTCAGATTCACGAGTTGCTTCTGATCTAATATGACATTATTCTAGGCTATATTTTTTAAAATAGCTTCAACTTTAAAAATTCCATGTGCACATGTTTATGTTTATTTGAGGGAATTTTATCCCCATGTGGTAAGTAGATTTGATATATAGCATTTCCTCATAGTCAACAGATACGTGAATAAACACATGTATTTCACCACAGGAAAGCAATTTAAAAATGTTAGGTTTCTCTTCATTTTCAAAGTGTAAAGATGGACTAAAGACCAGCTTTATGGTGGTGATTCTTTAAGTTTTCTTTCTTATCTTTTGACAAAGGTGTCCATTTGAGGTTCTCATTCTACCCTGGTATAAGAAGATATTTAAACAGATTCCGTTCACATAATTTGAAAAGACATAAAGGAATTTATGCTCCCCAACTAGTTAAAAGGTAAAAATTGAAGAACTTTTAATACTTAATCCTCCATTAGGTAATATACTGGACACAATTGTAGTATTTTACCATAAGCCTTGATAATATATGTTCAGATGTACCAGTAGTCTTAATTAACTATTACCTGTATTAAGAAAGAGGCATGAAATACATGTTAGAACAGGGGTCGGCAAAGTTTTTAGGGAAGTAAATCATACATGTTTTAAGTTTACCAAGCCATCTGACCTTTGTGGCAACTACTCAACTCTGCTATTCTCTGGATACAGACATAGGCGGTGGGCAAATGAGAGAGCATGGCTCTGCTCCAGCAAAACGTTATTTATAAAAATAAGTGAAGGCACGGGGGTTCATGGTCTGTAGTTTTGATACTGGACAGGTGGCACCCAGCCACCTCAGCCGTGCAGGGCTTGAGGACCTGCCAACTCCATCTTGGTGGTAGCAGCTGGCAGAGGAACCAGCAGGCTGGAGTGTAAGCAAGCAGGGGGAGCTTTGCTCCCTGACCGGAGGCAGCAGATATATCTGGGAAAACACTAGCACCTCCTCTTCCTCCAGTGCATCCATGATTGGTCTGTTTTCAGGACCCAAAAGCTCATTGGACAACTGCCCCTATATAAGCCCGTGAGCAGAAAGCCCACACGCAGACTATCGCAGACCTCAGAGAGAAAGAGAGAGCATTGGAGCACATGCAAGCAGTAACACTTATATCCTGCTCTGCAAAGAGGTTTGGCTCTTTGTAAGAGCTGTAACATTTGTATCCTGCTCTGCAAGGAGGTTTGGCTCTTTGTAGGAGCTGTGACACTTGTATAAAATCTATCTTATTGCTGATCCTGCTCTGCCAGGAAGTTTGGTTCATAGTGAGAGCTGTAATACCTGCTGAATAAAACCTAACTTACTGTTGATCCTGTGGTTCGTCAATTCATTCATCGAATCTTCGAGACCAAGAGCATGGAAATCCAGTATCAAAATCCAGTATCAGTTTGAGGACCCATCTTTTATTGTAGAAAGTAAAACTAGTTTGCAACAAACTGAAAAATTTGCTAATAAATAGTACTTCTTTTAGGTGAGTTGAGAAATCCTGTTTCATTTTTGTCATGAAGGTTCACTCTGGCAAGGCTAAAGAAAAATTCATGTTAAGTTGACATTATCGCCCATGATTACTCCCAGGAGCATCTTTAATGTAGCCTCATTTTGTTTTATGCTATAGTCTTCATCTTTTTATTGATACATAATAATCATACATATTTAGAGGGATAGGTGATAATTTGATGCATGTATATAATGTATAACGATCAAACAAAGGTAATTGAGATATCCATCACCTCAAACTTTATGATTTCTTTGTGTTGGGAACCTTCCAAATCTTCCCTTCTAACTATTTTGAAGTATGCAATAAATTACTATGATCACCCTACTGTGTTACGAACACTAGAACTTATTTTTTCTTTCTAACTATATCTTAGATACCACTAACCAACCAACTGCTCTTTCTAATCTGTCCCCACTCACCCTTCCCAGCCTGTGGTATTTATCAATCTTCTGTCTACTACCATGAGATTGGGTTTTTAACTTCCACGCATGAATGAGAACATTCATTATTTTCTTTCTGTTCCAGGCTTATTTTGCTCACTGTAATGCCTACCAGTTCATCCATGTTGTTGCTGTTGACAAGATTTCAATCCTTTTTATAGCTAAATAATATTCCAACATGCATCTATTTGCACACTTAGATTGATTTCATATTTTTGCTGTTGTGAATAGTGCTGCATAAACATGAGTATGCAGATATGTCTTTGATATGTTTTCCTTCTGGATATATACTCAACAGTATGTATACTGTTTACATACTGTAAAGTATGTATACTCTACATACTTTAGGTATTAATCCCTTAGCAGATGTTAGCAAATATTTTCTCTGATTCTATGGGTTGCCTCTTTACACTACTGATTGTTTCCTTTGCTGTGTGGAAGACTTTTAGTTTTTTGTAATCCCATTTGCACTTTTATTGCCTGTATTTTTGAGATCTTACCAAAAAAAAAAAAATCTTTGGGATTTTGTGATGTGGGCTAATGTTACTTGCGTTAAACAATATCTCAAAGTAGTTTTGATTTGCATTTCTCTGATGATTAAGGATAATTAGGATTTTTTTCATATGTCTGTAGGTCATGTGCCTATCTTCTTCAGAGAAGTTTCTCAAGTCCCTTGCCCACCCTGAGATGGGATCATTTGTTCTTTTCTTGCTAATGCATTTGAGTTCTCTGTGGATTCAGGTTATTAAACCTTCATTGGAGATATAACCTGCAAATATCTTCTCCCATTCTGAAGGCTGTCTGCTTCCAATGTACTTAGCCCTGCTATGAAACCAATTTATAGCTTTCCTATGAAAGCTGTAACCCAATTATAGCCCACGAAGATGGGGAATGGGGACTGGGAGGGGAGGGGAGGGAGGAGGATGAGTGGAGGGAGAGTAACTGGTGGAACCACACCTACCAGGGTACATCTTACAAGAGTACTACAGTGCATCTTACAAGGGTACATGTGAAATTTACTAAGTGTAGAATATAAATGTCTTAACACAATAACTAAGAAAATGCTGTGAAGGCTATGTTAACCAGTTTGATGAAAATATTTCAAATTGTATATAAAACCAGCACATTGTAC